>QEPC01002857.1:1787486-1800303 GCA_003113815.1 Sphenodon punctatus | reverse complement strand
TTCCACACACTCTTTTCATACGCTGGGTATCTCCAACAGCGGCTCTCTCAGCGTGGCAACAACGAGGGTTTTCTATGCCCGTCAGGATAGTGTGTTGGCCGTTACCTCTAATGAAAGAGAACAGGCCGCTATCATCATAGGGCGCCTGGATTGAGAGAGCCCGCACGATACCCCCACACTCCCTATAGCGTACACTCAGGGGACGGAAGGATGGGTTGCAACCAGGTGCGGTGAGAAGCCCGTGAGGGGAAAGGGCCCTTACCCAGACTTGCAAGGGGGGAGTCAGGGTCACGCGCACACGGTGCTCCCCAGGGAGGGGGCCTAACCCGGACCCGGGGCGGACGGGAAGGGGGCTCCCACACACCTCGCACTCACCACTCACCCTGCACTCGCTTCAGGCACACCAAGGGAATTTCAATGGAGGAGGTTCACACAGGCACAAGTTCAGGAAGGTTTCTAGCAGGCAATCTCCACAGTTTCCACAATCTCCGCACAAGCACAAGGGGGCCGGTTTCCAACAATCACCAGCGTCGCTCTAACTGCGGCGCTGGTGTTTATGCGGCAGGCCCCTGCCCTGCTCCGCAGGGAGAATTCTCTGAGCGGCCTCTGGGGGCGTGGCTACGGCCCCCGCGTCGGCGGCCGGTGCGACGCTCGTGAGGGGCGTGTCCTGCAGCCCGTTTTGCGTTCCTGCACTCCGGGGGCCCTGCTGGGCTGGGGAACTCACATGAGTCCTGGCTATGGCCTTCATCTGCACCATACCAAAATGGCCTTCATGAAGGGCTTTCAGAACATGAGATTGGAGAGATTTTGGTATGATCACTCACTCTCCACAAGAGACACCCTTGATGTACAGATAACTCAGTTCCATGAAAAACAAATTGTGTCAGCAGAGGACTGGTGTGATCAGTCATTTTACCTGTAATATCATTCCCTTGACCAGAGATAGCACAGCATGCTTAGAAGTCCCTTTCATGATAACAGCACTCATGATGTGTTCATCAAGTTGAGACAGAATACTTCATCTCAAGTGGTTTTGGTTCTACGGTGGGTTAGGCAAGACAGGCCATGACAGTCCATCAGCATTATCATGCTGAGACCCCTTATGGTACTGGATTATACAAGTATGAGGAAAGCATTAGCAACAACGCCCACTGTTGCATGCAAGCACAGCTAACAACTGTTTCAGTCCAAAAACTGAAAATTAAGGTCAGCAAAGTAAAGTGCCTTCCATGAAGGTAGTTATGAAATTTCCATACTCCAAAGATCATGCTGAGGGCTTTTACATCTGGGACACAAAAGCAATTGTTTCCTCCTTGCCATTAGGAAAAACATGGGAAAGGACAGTAGAATAAGCCTTTGTGTGTGAGAGAATTGTGAGGTATTTACAAGAGGCATGATCAACATTTATTTGAAGATATGCATTTAATAAATCCAATTTACTGACTTCAACTTTAAGTGGCAAACAAATCTTCAATACGAGGGAGTGAATACTGGGCTGCACATAAAATCAGATTAAATGAGAGGGTGTTTTTAGACAAGATGCTACCCCACTTGGCCATCCAGGAACCACAGAGCCCACTATTCATCTGAAGGTGAAGCAGCCAGATGTGCACCCCCATGAGCCTCACTCATGGCCATGCTGAGAGCACTGTCGGGAAATCCAGAATGCTCCATGCGGGGCAAACCAAATAGCTCCATGGCAAAGGGCAGCCGCAGAGCCCCATACCATATGAACAGTGGCAGCCAGCCACACCAGTGCTCAGAGGCACTATGGGTGGGGGACAGGGCTGGCCTTACCGCGGGGCCGCTAGGGGTGGGCACCCAGGGCCTCGCACTTGGGGGGGGGCCCTGCGGTTTAGGGGGATGAGAGTATAGAAATATTTTTGAATTTTTTTTTTTTTAAAAAAATAATAATTTGTTTGGTTTTTTTAAGTGGGGGGGAACTCGGGTTGGCGCGGCGCCACTCTGCACTGACAGGCAGACGTGGCACCGCGGGGCCCCCCACCCCCAGAACACCCACCCATGGCTGAGGTGCAGGTGAGGCCCCACCTCCTCCTCCTGNCACCCACCCACTTATCACCCCAACCCTGAGTTCCCACTAGGCCCCCACCCCCTCTTTTCCTGGTGCCCACTGGCCTATTCTCTCCCTTCACAGTGGGGGCCAGGGAAGGGAAAGCAGGGGCCTAGCATTGGCCTCTGGTCTCCTTCCCTGTTCTCGGCTGAGGATTTTCCAGTTTCTGACATTTTGGGGGCCATCCCTCAAAACTTTGGAACTCAGAAACTTGAGTCGAGTACCTCAATCCTCGGGGTTTTCTGAGGAAAACTGAGGACACTTTTAGCACTAGTAAGTCATCAACATCTGGAGTTGTAGCAGAAGGTGTGATTGGAAGAATCAAAAGTCCAAATGGAATATGTCAAAAGTCCAAATGGACCACGGCATACTCCACCACCTCTTTCAGCTCACTATGCCACCTGGAGACCGCCCGGTGGTATAGCTGCACGCAGCGCAGCTCAGGATCCAAAACTTGTTGAGACTGCACTTGGTCCACATGTTGTCTCCATGAGGTTACCATCAGCTAATTTCACCAAAAAGGAAATGGGTCCGGTGCATTGCAGAAGTTCTCCTTGCATTCATTTTATTTCTGAATTGTAATTGCAAGCCTACACTCAGGTAGCTTTTACACATGATAAAAATGAGTTCATATAAGTGCTAGAGATTATACCGGGTGTTATAAATGCTGGAACTTTGTAATGTGTGAACACACTATACCCCTTTTATGCAGCAAAATCTCACAGTCTTGTAAGAGTCACATCTGGTGGGTCTTACAAAACTGCAAAATCTCGCTGTGTAAAAGGGGAATAGTGTGTTCATGCATTACAAAACTGCAGCATCTATAACACCTGGTATTATCTCGAGCACTTATAAGAACCCATTTTTGTCAGGTGTAAAAGCGGCCTGAGACTTCTACTTGAAAAAAAATGATGACGATTATTTTGACATTGGTCAATTTACTTAGCTTGACTGCATGAGTGGCAATGTCAGGATGTAACAGATCCAAATAGTTACACAAGAACTCTTCAAGAAAAGAGTTACAGGAGACTCCTGAGTTGTAGCATGAGGCATATTCATATGTGTGTGTAAAAAGATGTCCAGCTTCTGCTGATGACTCAAATAAGACCAGGTAGCTTGTAAAACATGTTGAAGAGTCTGTACAAAGTGTTCTGCCAACCCATTGATAGCAGGATTATATGGAGCAAAATGTGGAGCAAAATTATGTGGAGCAGAATGTACATTATTGTCACCGGGGCGGGGGGAGAACACAAAGGGGGTTCCACACACTCTTTTCATACGCTGGGTATCTCCAACAGCGGCTCTCTCAGCGTGGCAACACCGAGGGTTTTCTATGCCCGTCAGGATAGTGTGTTGGCCGTTACCTCTAATGAAAGAGAACAGGCCGCTATCATCATGGGGCGCCTGGATTGAGAGAGCCCGCACGATACCCCCACACTCCCTATAGCGTACACTCAGGGGACGGAAGGATGGGTTGCAACCAGGTGCGGTGAGAAGCCCGTGAGGGGAAAGGGCCCTTACCCAGACTTGCAAGGGGGGAGTCAGGGTCACGCGCACACGGTGCTCCCCAGGGAGGGGGCCTAACCCGGACCCGGGGCGGACGGGAAGGGGGCTCCCACACACCTCGCACTCACCACTCACCCTGCACTCGCTTCAGGCACACCAAGGGAATTTCAATGGAGGAGGTTCACACAGGCACAAGTTCAGGAAGGNGGGTGTGTGTGAAAGAGAAAGAGGTGAGAGCATGTGTGTGAATATGAATAGGTGTGTGTGAAAGAGAGATCTAAGTGTGTGTGTAAGCTTGAATGGGTGTGTGAGTGAAGAGAGAAAGGTGAACATGTGGGTGTGAGCTTGAATGGGTGTGTGTGTGAAAGAGAGAGGTGAAAGCATGTGTGTGAGCTTGAATGGCTGTGTGTGAGGTGAGAGCATGTGTGAGAAACCAAATGAATGAATGTGTATCTGAGAGAATGAATGTGTGTGTGAGAGGTGTGTAAGAGAGAGAAAGGTGCGTGTGTGGGTGAGTGTGTCTGCATGAGGGGGAGTTGCTCCCTCTACCCCGTTCCCCTCCCATGACTGCCCCCCATCCCCTGATGGCTGCCCCCACTACCCCATGGCTCCTGGAGAGGGAAAGAAGACCCAGGCCCAGTAGCAGCTGAGGTAAGGGCCACCCAGCCAATACCTCTTCCTTCTCTTTCTTCATATGACAAGAATGAACTCCTTGCTGCTGGGTTATGCCATACCACTGGCCTACCATCCCCCTGGCTCCACCTACCATCCCCCTGGCTCTGTCTACCATCCCCCTGGCTCCGCCCCTGGGCCCGCCGGCCCAGCCTTACTGCCCCAGTGCCCCTCCAACATCAGAACCCACCAGCCGCCCCTGGGAAAGCGCGTGGAGCTGCGGGGATTCTGCATTTTGTGTTTGCCCAGGGCCCTGTAATTTCTAAGGCCGGCCATGGTGGGGGAAGAGGCCTTGCCAAGTCACAAGGACTGGCCAGGAGTGCTGGGGAGCCTGGGTTCCCCAGCGCTCGCACTGGGCACATATCACTTGCAACAGCCAGCCCAGCATACTTTCCCCTACCCCCATGGTCCATGGCAGGGGGAGCGAATGAAGGCTGCCGCCCATTTTAATTGCTCCCCACACACTCCACCTGAGTGGGTGCTCCATAATAGGGAGTGGCCACGCCCTCCCTCCCCCCATCCCCTTGCTTGTTTAAAAATACCCTCACTTTGAAACCTCCATGGATTCAGATCACACTGGCACAATAGACATAACCTAGGACTGAACCAAATAGTAAAAAATTAATTTACGAGTATTTATGAGTTTCTGAGGCCCAGCTCCAAGTGTTCGGCTTCAGTACTTGGTAAATATTGAATAAATAAAACTGAGTACCGAGTATTTGCCAAGTACCAAGTACTGAGTATCCTTATATAGGAAAAGCCCCATATGTTGCTGGTTCGAGGATTTTCCAAGTGCCGAGTACCAGGCCAACTCCTCGGTTTCTCAGTACTCAGTAAAACCAAGTCCAATACTGAGATACTCGGTAAAAAACGAGTCATTTCAAATACGAAGTTTCAGCACTAGTATAGTCCACTCACTGTGTGAAACTGGTGACAAGACCCCATTGCTCACTAAACAATTCAAATCAGCTTCCACCAGAGACCTTCAGGCATAAGGCACAACTCTGAGCTTGTAATATTCTGGCTGACTATCAGACTTGATGATGAGCTTCACTTGGATTCCTTCATTAGCCCAAATTCTTTGTCAAGAACTTTGGAGTTTTGTGCATTATTTCCTGAAGACTTGGGGATACTTTGGCAATTGCCTTGATCTCGTCCAATTCACCTTAAGCATCTCAAGCCAAGATCTGCTGAATAATGGTGAATAATTTCCATCCATCACATGCAGGGGTAGGACTGCTGATTGTCCAGCTAGCTGAACAATCACCTGGAGTATCCGATTTGGAATCTGTTTTTCTTGAGTGAAAATTCTCAAAACTATGGAAATTTCTTCCAAAGGAATATGTGCCAAAGTCTGCTTATAGATAGTTGCAGGAATCAACGAGACAGCAGTTCCAGTATCACGCTCCATTCTCATAGGAATTCCTTCAGTCAAAGGCGTGACCCAGATACTTCCTCTGACTTCATTTGCTGATAAAATGTGCAGTGTTCTGTCTTTGTCAGTCACTAGATCTGTCACATTATGTATTTCTGACTTCCATACTTTCTTTGGATCAGATCTCCTAGGTATTTTATTGACTGAGCAGGTACTCTGTGCTGTTGGTCATAGAACTGTGCATCGGGCAATGGCGATGTGTCCTCTTTTAGCATTTTCTAGCAAATAATTCAGCATGCCCAGCAATCCTTCTCAGTGTTTTTGTTTGAGTACAATAGCCGCATTGAAATTTCTTACATTCTCATGGTTCTCTCTCTTGCTGACTTGGATAAAGCACTCTCTGGCTAACACTAAATTCTGTAGACTTTTTTCTGCAGTTTCCAGACAATGGCCACCTCTTGAATATAATGGACTTTCTTGAATATAATGGTTGTTACAGAAAACAACTACTTCTGAGTCTGATCACTGCACAGACCCATCACAAATTGGTCACACAGGTTATCATTTAAGGTCTGCCCAAACTGACACAATGCTCTGACAGCTTCTTCGGAGCAGCCACAAACTGCATAACAGACTCCCCAGTTTTTGGATTCACTGAAGGTGTTTTCAAATGCGACAATGCCATGGGTGGCTATGACCCACATGGTCAGTCATGGTCCCGTCACATTTGAAAAGGCCCGACAGATGTTTTCCCAGGCTGGACCCACGGTTTGCTGAGGCCATTTTCCTCCAGGGCTGTGACCTGGGCCCATCACTGAAGCTCAGCCTGGGCTAAGTGCTGCCCCAGCTAGTGCAATGCAACTCCAGCTTGGGGTAGATTGGGCTGTCACGTTTGATAGTCTGCTCTACCTGACCCTGGTCCGGGCACAGTGACCTCATAGACCTCATTGACCACCGTGACCACCCTACAGGGAGGAAGGCAGGTCATGCTCAGCAGCATGGGGTGTGGGGCCATGTGAATCCACATCCTCATCTTACCACGCCTTCTCCCTGCTCTCCACCTTGGCCTGGGCCGCCGGCACATCTGTTTGGCAGCCAGGCTGAATACTGCCTGCAGCGAGAGCCCTCACCCCAGGCAGGATAAAAGCATGATGGCATGGGGTGCTTACTTGCCATGCGATATCATTAGACACAACGCTGGCTACATGTTCAGCCAAAACAGACAAATTGTCCGTGGACGTCTTTAGACATACCAAAGATCGGGTGTTAAAACCCCTAAACACATGTTTGGCCGTTGTGTGTAAGCACCATAAGAAACCCAACACCAGTTTGGCCACCCGTTGAACACGCAATGTGAACACCATTGCATCACAAGGACAATTTGCGTGTTTGGCTTAACATGTGGCCACCGTTGTGTCTAATGATATTGCGTGGCATGTTAGCAGGTACAACACAGGGAACGAGGTGGCAGCGCTTGTGTGCTGAGAATGGGTGGCGAGCAAAACACCCATTTGCCCCAAGATGGGCTGTGTGTCTAAGCAGCACCACATGGTGAACACGGGGCCAAACTGGTGTTCATATCATGGTCAAAATACACATTCAGACACCCGTTGATGTTATGGGTATTTTCAGACATGACGGGCCCGGAGGCCCGCCACGCTGAACCCCGAACCGGGATCTCTCTCAGATTCCAGTCCGTGATGAAGCTGGCCGTCCTTCAGATGTGCCAGCTCCATCACTGTGGGAAACTGGGGAGGGGGAGGGGCTGCGCGGCACAGTGTGATGCGATGTGCGGCCTCATGGCCCCTCAGCCCCCACTCTCCCTCAGCCGCCCGCCCTCGGGGAGACAGGTGGGCGCAGCGGCCAATGCAGCCGCTGTGCCTGATCCCGTATTACGGGCGGGGCCATGATCCGGGATGGACCAAAGGTAACACACATTACTTTTGGCCCATCCCAGATTGTGGCCAATCTAACCACGGTTCTTGACCTCCAGCCGGCCGGAGGTCCAGAACCATGGTTAATTTGACCCCCACCAGAGATTCACTATGATGAACATCTGGCGGGGATCAAACAGACCTTCACGGGAATACCACCATCACAGGGAATCCACTGGGGTTCACTGTAGTGAAAGGCGTTTTCATAACATCTGAAATTACCCTATGTCTAAAGATACCCCATGTGATGTAATGGTGTTCACATTGATCAACGGGTGGCCAAATTGGTGTTGGGATTGTTATGGTGCTTACACACAACAGCCCAACATGTGCTATGGGGTTTTAACACCTGATCTCTGTTATGTCTAAAGACACCCATGGTGTCCCATCACATCTGAAAATATCCTGAGAAAACCAATATCTTTCTGCAATCTTTGTTGGGGTGGAGAAAAATGTTCTTTCATAGCTGCAGTAATTTCAGTGTACGTTGCATTTCCAGGTGTACTCCAATTTCAAGTTGGAGACGATCGGTGCCTTGACAATCCATATGTCTTAGGTCCTTTCACTGTCAGCAATGTTGCAATTTGTTTGTCAGCTGGAATTGCATTGCAAGTTAGAAACTGCTCAAAATGTTCCAAATACACCACCTACGTTTCACAGTTTTCAGATTCACCATTGCTGTCCACTAGGGATAGAACTTTGGGCAAAATCTCAGTTCTCTGTTTTATCAGTTCTCCATTCTCCCTTTATCGGTTCTATCATATTTATCGGTATTGAATCTTTAACATTGCGGTTTTCGCCACTGACTTCAATGGGGAAATTGCAATGTTAAAAATCCAAGGAAAAAAGCAATGCAAAAGAACCAATATTGCTGATACCAAGAATTCTCAGTGTTATCATATTAGAACCGAGTGCACCAGTATTGGTCATTATCAGTTCTCAGCAATGCCGAGAATCCCATCCTTACTACCCACAAAACTTGCCAGTTGCCTCCTTCCAAGACTTTGCAGCTTTACTGCTAGATGAATTGTCCTTTGCTTCTGTGCATTGTTTTTACTTTAGCTCCCTCTGCTGACTGCAGGCTCTCAGTGCAGGTTGCAGACAGCGTTTGACTTGTCCCCTAACAAAATAACTTCTCTTCAGCTCTGTGGTTTCACTTTTGAAAAGCTGCACCAACAGTAGCTGTGTGTGTGTGTTTGGTTTTGCTTTAATCTTTTCCCCACTCTGGGCTGATTATTTAAACTGCCTCTTCAAGCAATACCAGCAAGAGCTGTACATTATCTGTGCCTTTGTGTGGCTGCAGACTCACTTCCCCTCCTCTCTCAAACTGTTTACTGAAGCTGCCTCTGCAGCAAAATAACAGTCACTGAGCAACCCCTTTGCTGTCTGTCTTGTGCTCCTCTTGAAGCTTCCAGAGCAGCAGAATTCCGCACCAGTGGGAATGAAAATCCTCATTGCCAAATATTGTATTTGTGGGTTTATAGACAGAAGGAGGCTGAGGCAGGGGACAGGGTTATAAGCTAGGGGTGGGACACAGGACCTTTTGTTTTGTTTTGTTTTGTTTCGCTTCTCCCCCCACCCCCACCGCCCAGTTTTCAGATCCCATTTTTTTGGTTCTTTTGGTTTCAGGTTTCAGATTATGGTTCTTTTTCTTTCCCCGTTAAAGTTGATGGGAAACCTCTTCCCATTGACTTCAATGGGAAATTTTCAATAGGAAGGGGAACCGAACCGAAGAACCAAAAAACAGGAGTCCGGGACAAGAAAAAAATCCTGTCCCCAACCCCCAACACCATCATCCTCTGGGACAGGGAGGTCCAGCCTCCCCCACCCCCAGTTCCTGGGGCCCACTACCAGCTTGGGAGGCGGGACAGTTAACTGAACCCAACATTTCTACCCCCATTTACAACACAGCCATTTTGTGTGGCTTCTTTATTGTTCTGGCCCACAGGACAGGAAGAAAAAGTAGAGCTCTGCCTGGGATAAATCCCATCAACAAAGTATTGCATCCTTGCCCAATATACGATGGTATTGCTGTTGAATGGCAAAATAAATTTATTTCTCCCATAAGTGTACGTCTTATCGACTTCCTTTGGAATTAGTGTTGTAAGATCCCAGACCCATGGGGTACTTAACTTACAATTAGGGACTTGAGTTACATGATTAAAATTACAGAATTGGTACGTAAGTGAAGGTAGAATGCAGTTGATCATTTCACCGTGTTGACAATACAGTATTTTGGGGGTATTTGTAAATAGCTCTTGTTTCTGTTTTGTTATTATTTTATTATTTATATGCAAAATAAATGATACACTCCAAAATCCACCATTAATATAAGGGCTGGTGCTGTACAAATAAATGCACATCTCCATTCCCTCTTCTCCACAGAGCTTATTACCTACTTAATCTGAGCGTAGCACGCAAAAGAAAGGAAGAGGGGAAAGAGGGCACTTTGGATGGGGGCAATAGTACTAATGTCATGAAATGACATAGACTAACACTATAGGCAAATGACTGTAGTAAAGTCATGCATGAGATGATTGGATTAAAAAACAAACTTTAAACCAGATAACTACCCTAAGCAACTTCCGTATGTGGGGGGGAGAAAAAAAACCTCCGAGAGATCTAACTCAGGGGTTGTTTTGGAGAGAAATCTCCCATGTTTATTACAGGAACATGAAAATGATTTGGATAGGATGCTCTAAAAGCTTGAGGAATATTCAGTTCTGTTAATGGAAACAGCAAACAGTGAGGAACTACAGAAGCAGACTGAGAAAGATCTCGGCCTTTTAAAGAACTGTGCTGATGAACTGAAATATTTTTCAGTGTAAGAAGCTGTGAAATAGTGTGGGGGAGGGGTAGAGACACCAAACACAAATAAGGATTAAGTGGTAAATGAAGAATTTTGAGGAATATCACACTGAAATAGGGTTCTGTACAATCATTTAAAAATCATTCACAGAATAGACGGAGGTAGTTAATTTTATCACAGAGGGCCTCAGGGCGAGGGAGCCTATCCACTTGCATAAGCTCCTTCTCAGGTGTGGAGGCATCGGCACAATAGAAAGGTCAGAATTTTAAAGGCAAGAGGTCATGGATTTTGTTGCTTGCCAGTGCTTGTGTCTGGAGAATAAGTCAAAGTGTCTCTGAAGCTCTCAGACAATGTGCAGTGTCTGATTTCCAGATACCTGTGCACAGTGCACATGGCCTGTGTTGGTTAGGTTTGCGATGAGTGCTCGTGTGCATGCTATGCAGGCTTCTTTCATCAGGGCCTGTTTGATTTTTTGATAGCTGCCTCCTTCCGAAGATGCAAAGCCTTTTCCCACACAAAACAAGCATGCTGGCCTGATTGCTCAATGTGTAAGTTCTTGGCTTGCAGCTTCACAAGCTCAAGACCCCAGGAAGACCTAGTCACTGATGTAAAAAAAAGCTCACATCCTTGGTATGCTACTACATGCCTTGAAGGCAAAAGAGTTATTCAGCAGCTGTGTTGGGTTGGTGCGGTGGAAAGGTTGTGGTTTGGGGTGTAACGATTGTGGTTTCTGTTCCTTGCCAGTGCTTGGTGTCCAAGTGTCTCTAAAAGTCTCAGTTAGTGGAGTGTCTGGTTTCCAAATATTGTACAGTGTAAAATGCAAACAGAGTGTGGTTGAGTACTCTTGTTGAGTGCTCTTGTGTGTGGTTTGCAAGCTCTTTGTATCGTGGTGTTCACTTTTTGACAGCTGTCTTCTAGTGAAGATGCAAATCCCTCGACTGTGTTGCAAGCAATCCAGCATGACTGTCTGGTGTCTCTGAGGGTCAGCTCTTCATGTTTAGCTGGTGAGATCATGGGTTCCAGCCCCCAGAAAAACCCTGGTAATTGTGCTACCTAAGAGCAACTTAAATATCACTAATGTATTTGCTAAACATGAACAATACATGGACTATAAATTCAAGCTGCGTACAGAAATCCTTCTATAGATGCAAAAATAAGAATATTATTGAGTCCATGCCTGTTCCCATTGAAGTAACTACTGATGTAAATAGAAGTATGATTGGACTTCCTTGCCTTTGTTCTTAGGGCAGCAATAGAACCTGAGCTACTGAAAAGAGAGAATTCATCACCCAGAGCCACAGCTGGATTGCCCCTAGACACAAACCCAGTAGCTCTGGGTGTTAAGCCCTCCACAGTCACACCTGTACAGACTATGGAGCTTGACCACAAGCACCTGGCTTTGCTCAAACATATGGCTAGCATGACAGGGCAAGAGAAATGTGGAAGCGGACTGAGGGCTGCGATGAAGCCACACCCCTGTTGTGTCACCTGATTAGAGCTTGTTCTTGATGCCTGACAGGGACATAACACAACAGAGGAGCAGCCTGTGTCAGCACTCCCTATAAAAAGCACAAAGCTGAACCCCCTCACAGAGGACTGAAACTTAAAGGTTGCTGGGTATATTCATAACTAGCCAGAACAAACTCCTTGATTTGATACAGCTTCTCCATTAAAGTTAAACTATTCTAAATTCTTGTTGGAACATGTCAACTTGAGGAAGAATTTCATTCTAACTAGGTTTTATTATGATATGATAAGGGCTACGATTTTGTCATGGGAGTCACGGCAGTCACATTTTTAGTGACTTTTGGCCCCCTTCATGTCATTTCCAAGTTTTCCATGACTCCCGTGATTTTTCTCATTTTACCTGTAAAAGCCCACACCGAGGAGAGGAGCCGACTAGAAGATGCCGAGAAGAGTGAGCTCCAAACACCCCTCCCTTGGCTGGGTACAGTCGCGGCATCCCCCTTGAGCTCCAAATTCCTCCTCTGCGTTGTTTCTTTCCGAGGGCGTAGCTTTGTGCGTGAAGAGCCGCAGAGCACAGCCGGCGAGAAGTGCCCCCTCAGCACTACCTGGAAGCGCCACGATCTCCCTGATGCTTTTAACCCCTCCCCTTCTCAGAACAGCATTGGTAGTAGCGGACAGCAGAGCTTTCCGCTTCGAGTCAATGAAGCAGAATGGCGCTTGAGGGCTGAACCTGTCCGGGGGTCGGAGGGGGAGAGGTTAGAGGTTTTCTCTGTAGCACGAGGGAGGGGAAGGGGGATTAGAGCTCCAACCGGGGATTTTTTCTCACCCTTCCACGCCTTCCCTGCTCCCCTAAGCGCCTTCATCCCTTCTCACTTGCTGCCCCCCATGCCTGGAACTCCCTCCCTGTCCACATCCGCCTTGCCCCCTCCCTTCATACCTTCAAATCTCTCCTTAAAACTCACCTCTTTCGCTCTGCTCTGTCT
>QEPC01002857.1:1763353-1783492 GCA_003113815.1 Sphenodon punctatus | reverse complement strand
TGAGAGAGGCTAGAAGGAGGGAGGTGAGAGAGGACGAGGAGGTGAGGGAGGTATAGGGAGGCATCATAGGTATTACCTGCTCAGTATCGGGGGGAGTCCAGGCCTGTAGGTGTCGTGTGCGTGCTGTCAGGGGGGTGGCCCCTCGCTGTCCTCGCTCCGGCCGCACAACGGCCACACAACGGCCAGCGCCCTTAGATGGACCAGAAATCAAATGTAAGCATGCATTTATCATGTTTGCAACTATCCATGTGCTAAGGAGAAGTGATAGAGTTAGTTTTGCTTAAGAACTCACTTTCGGACTGTGAGTACAAAATTTAGAAATGGAGACCAGCACATAAGTCAATGAAGACTGAATAGAGCTAATAAACAGGTACTGATACCAAGGTTAAGGGCTACACAGCCATTTCATCTTGCTGGCGTTGGAACAAGATGAGTCTGTTAGAGAGTAAATTGCTGAAGTCAGACGTTCTCAGGGGTTTTTCTTTCCCCCCATGGCATAAATCTTAATAGAGAGACTGTTTCATGGACTACCTTCCTTCCCATTTGCAATTAGGTTATACCCCTGTGAAAACTACAGCAATTGCTTACATGAAAAATTAATATTAGGAAAGTATCTAATGTATTTTAACTGACTTTTATTGCCATTTAACAGGTGAAAACAAGCAGGAGAACTAGCATTTAGGTGCTTTTGAAAATTTGACCCTACAGCTGTATTACCACCTGATCTAAACTACCTTGAGCTGAATTAGCCTTTTTTCACTTCTCAAGGAATCAGAAGCTTGAATAGGTTGCTGCATGGGCTCTCTCCACAGCCTTACAGTGTCACATAGGCCGACAGAGTGCCAGTTCCCTCAGCTGGGGTAATACTCAATAAGCAATTCATACAATATTGAAGTAATTAAATAAAAATAGTAGCCCTTGCCCATTTTGGAATGTCAGCCATGACTACACTACCTTTTCCATAAGCATACATGTATTGCTAAATAATGCATAGAAGATAAGAATTGCGTAACTCCTTTGAATAATAAATAATAATCTGAGAACTGACATTTTACAGTCACTCTTGCCTCTCAAATGATTAAAGATGGAAAAGCATGACTCCTTCCTACTGTAAACTGCTGATTGGTGCAATAATGCATCAAAGACACTTTGGTCTTTGGGACGTATCTGGTGCCTAACTCATCTGATATAGTGTGTCCACCTTGTGCTGGATTTGGCTGGGGATTGGGATTCCTCTTGGTGTACCAACCACCCCGCTACACAGTTGATTACCTGACTGCTCTAGCCAAGCTGATCTTACTGTCTTGGGTGATTTCAACATACATGCCAAGGCCAGCCTTTAGGGGCAGAGCAGGAGTTCATGGTCACCATAACAACTTATGGGTCTATCCCAAATAATATTGGGCCCGATGCATGAGGCAGGACACACCTCATTTGGATTTGATGTTCTGCACCAGCCTGGAATGGGTTCCAATTATCAGGGGTGCTGTTACAATGCCATTGTCATGGTCGGATCATTACCTCCAGAAGGCCCCGGCACTCCTATGCCCTCATTGGTGTGGTGAACCAGTTAGTTTGGTCCAACCCTGGAGATTGCTGGATCCAATTGGTTTCCAGAACTCTGGAGGATTTACCCACTGACCTTGACAGCTGCTCTGTTGATGACCTGGTCACCTTGGGGAATGACGTTTGACCAATGCCATTGACACAGTGGCACCCACGCATCTGCTCCCACCACTTCATCATCACAGGTTCCCCTGGTATACGGAGGACTTGAGGCGGTTGAAGCAGCAGGGTAAGCAGTTACAGCGCAGGTGGCGCTCAACTTTATCTTTTTGAAGGACTATGTCATGTCTGTGATGGCGGTGAAGAAAGTTTTCTTCTCCACTATCATAGCATCTGCAAAGTCTCTTCCAGCGGAGCTGTTCCAAGTGGTGAGGGACCTGGTTCATCCAGTCTGTCTCCTCCAGGAAATGGAGTCATGCAATGTTCGCTGTGACATTTTTATTAATTATTTTGCAGACAAAGTTGCTTGTATTCACCACAACCTGGTCACTGCCATTTCAACTGCAGTCAAAGTTTGGGGTTATGGAAGCTCAATCCTGTCCTGTTTATTTGGATCAGTTTCAATTGGTATCACCCACCAATGCGAGGGAGGTGTTTGGGTTGATGAAGGCAACTAGTTGTGAATTAGACCTTTGCCCATCCTGGCTGGTGAAAGCCAGATGGGGACATTGTTGGCTTGGGTTGTCAACACCTCACTAAGGGAGGGGAGGGTGTCAGAGGCCTTTAAATCTGTGATGGTCCAGCCCCTGCTTAAGAAACCATCTTTGAATGATGACTCGCAGCCAGCTATCAGCCTGTCTCTGACCTTCCCTTTTTAGGGAAGGTTATTAAATGTGAGGTTTCCCAAAAGCTCCAGGCTCATCTTGACGACAGTGGTGATGGACAATTGATTGTCTTCCCCCTCGGGGCCTCCCCTGTGGTGCCCTGTAGGGTTCTAGTCTGCCTCCCCTCTTGCTCAACCTGTAAGACCACTGGGCGAGGTCTGGGGTGAGGTGTCATCAATATGCTGATGACACCCAGCTCTTTCTCCATTTTTCATCTAACCCAGGTCCTGCAGTCTTGGTGCTTACCTGATGCCTGCCTGTGTCTCTGCTTTAGGGACTCAATGAGGGTGAGCCAATTGTGGCTGAATCTAAACAAGACAGGGGTGATGATGATTGGGCAGTCTTATGACTTGGAGGGGATTGGGACACCTGTTATTGGCAGGGTCCGGCCCCCTCTGGTCAATCAGATTTGCACTGTGGAGTACTTTATTAATTATTATTATTATTATTATTAATATAAAATTTTATATAGCACAAGCAATGTACCTGGTGCTTATTTACAGAGAATAAGCTAGACATGGTCTTTGCCCGAGAGCTTACAATCTAAAGACAGGGGGAGGGGAGACTGGGAAGGGGGAACAGAGGGAGAGACAAGGGATGCAACATTCATGAGTATGCGACAACTCAGGTACACTTTCTTGGCTTGGTTACAGTGGAGTTTGCAGATAACAGGTGGGGGATAATCCTGGGGATGATTAGCAGGAGTTAGGAAGGACGGAGCGAAAGAGGTGGGTTTTGAAGAGGGACTTGAAGGTACAAAGGGAGGGGGCAAGGCAGATGTGGGCAGGGAGGGAGTTCCAGGCATGCGGGGCAGCGAGGGAGAAGGGACAAAGGCGGTTGGCGGAGCAGGGGAGATGTAGTAGGGTGAGGGAGGGGATAGAAGAGGAGCAGACTGCTCGAACAGGGGTTCGGAGGGAGATCGGGGCAGAGAGGTAGGGGGGAGCGAGGTTGTGAAGGGCTTTGTAGGTGAAGATGAGGAGCTTGTGCAGAATATGCTCAGGAAGGGGAAGCCAGTGGAGAGAGGAGAGGAGAGGCTGCACATGGTCAAAGCGACGGGCTAGGTGGATGATCCTGGCAGCAGAGTTTTGAACAGAGATGAGGGAAGAAAGTTGACAGCCGGGAAGGCCAGCAAGGAGGAGGTTACACTAGTCGAGGCATGAGATGACTAGGGCATGGATGAGATTTTGGGCAGAGGAGACAGACAGAAAAGGGCAGTTCTTATTAATGTTGTGGAGGGAGAAGCGACAGCATTTGGCCACAGAGTTAATGTAGGGTTTGAAGGTAAGATGAAGCCCAAGCTACAGACTTTGGGGACGGAGAGGATGGAGACCCCGTCAATGGCAATTGACAAGGAAGAGAGAGAGGAAGGATTGGGAGGGAAGATAAGGAGTTCAGTTTTTGCCATGTTCAGTTTAAATTGGCGTTGAGACATCCAGGCAGAGATATCAGAGAGACAGTTGGTGAGCCGAGCTTGAACAGAGGGGGAGAGGGAAAAAGTGGAAAGACAGAGTTGAGTGTCGTCAGCGTATAGGTGGTATTGGAAACCATGGAAGGCAATGAGTTTGTCTAGGGATAGGGTGTAGATAGAGAAGAGGAGAGGGCCAGGACAGATCCTTGGGGAACCCCGACTGAGAAGGGTAGGGAGGAGGAGAGGGAGGAGTTAGGAAGAGATACATTGAAGGAGCAGTCAGAAAGGTAGGAGGAGAACCAGTCGAGGACAGAGTCCTGGAATCCCAGGATGTGAAGCAATTCAAGCAGGAGCGAGTGGTCAACAGTGTTGAAGGCAGCAGAGAGATCAAGGAGGACAAGAATAGAGTAAAGGCGGTTGGATTTAGTCACAAGAAGATTGTTAGTGATCTTAGCCAGAGCGGTTTCAGTGGAGTGAAGGGGACAGAAGCCAGATTGGAGGGGGTCAAGGGAGGAGTTGGCAGAGAGGAGGTCGAGGCAACAGGAGTAGACAACGTGTTCACGGAGTTTGGAAGCAAAAGGGAGGAGTGAGACAGGACAGTAATTAGAGGGTTCAGAGGCATCGAGAGTGGACTTTTTGAGGATGGGGGAGACAGTGGCACGTTTAAAGGCAGAGGGGAAGGAGCCGGTAGAGAGGGAGAGGTTGATTTATTGATTGATTTATGGCATTTATATCCCGCCCCTCCTGAGAACAGCTCGGGGCAGCTTCCAACATGGGGCGGCTTCCAACATGTGCAGGAGGGGAGGGGCGATGGTGGAAGCAATGGTGGTCAGGAGGCGGGAAGGAATGGAGTCAAGGGGGCAAGTGGAGGAGTTGGAGGAGGAGAGTAGGGAGGAGATTTCCTCAAGGGAAGCAGGAGGGAAGGAGGACAGGAGAGAGGTGGGGGGAGGAGGGAGAGTAGGGGGAGTGGTAGGGGGAGAGGACTTGAGTTGGAAGCAATTTCCAGGTGGATCTTGTCAATTTTAGCGGTGAAAAAGAGAGCAAGATCATGAGAAGAGGGAGGAGGAGGACAGGGGGAGTTGAAGGTGGAGATGGCAGAATCGGGGGAGGAGGAGGAGAAGACAAAGGGGAGAAGAGGGGAGAGGGAGGAGGCAAAGTCCTGGGGCACAATGGCCTTCAGATTGTGGAAGGGAAGGGGAGATGGGGAAAAGGAGGGGGAGCAGTGGTGGCCAGGAGTGCTTTTCACCAACTCCATCTCATGAAGAGACTGTGGCCTTTTCTCTCTGATTTGGATCTGGCCACCATCATCCTTGCCTTCATTGCTGTTTGTTTTAGTAACCCTTTTTATATTGTTTTAAATGTATGGTTTTAAGATGTTGTGAGCCGCCCCAAGCTACGTTAGGGCTGAAGGGAGTGGGGTATAAGTTTTAAAATAAATAAATAAATAAATTACCTTGAGGCTAGATTACTGCAATGCGCTCTACGTGGGGCTGCCCTTGATGGTTGTTTGGAAGCATCAAGTGCAGCTGGCGCAAAATGCGGCTACTCAACTCCTTTCAGGAACGAGTCACCAGGAGCATATTACACTGGTGCTCTGAAGTCTGCACTGGCTACCTGTAGCTTTTCGAGCACAATTCAACGTGCTGTTTTTGACCTTTAAAGCCCTAAATGGTCTGGGTCCAAGATATATGAAAGACTGTCTGTTTTACCATGTCCCACTGTGGCCCCTACAGTCAGCTAGGAGCATCCCCTTATAGGTTCCATCTGTTACCCTTATTCATTGGGTGGACGTGTGCAGGAGGGCATTCTTGGCTGCTATCCGGTTTTGTGGAACTCCCTTCCCCAGGAGGTTTATTACAACCCAAGCCTAAACATCTTCCAGAGGCGGTGTAAAACTTTTGTGTTTGTAAAAGGTATTTGGTGGGCAGGGATAGGGGTTGGATGGGCTTATGGATAGGTCTGTGGGGCTGGTGGGAGTTTTGAGGGGATGATGGGAGGTTTTATTGTTTAAATTTTATTGAGGTGTTATTGTTTGATTGTGAGTCTCCCTGAGCCTTTGTAGGAAGGGTGGCAGATAAGTCTAAATTAATGAATTAATTCATTCATTCATTCATTCATTTAAAAATGGTGGAATAGTTCAAGTACATGGGACAGCAAATATTGGGGATGGGACTCTGGGCAAAATTTCAGTTTCGGTCAATTTCAGTTTCGGTTCTCATGTATTTCGGTTCTTTTTCGATTTCGGTACTATCAGATCTTTTGCATTGATTTTTGTACCAAATTTTTAACATTGCGGTTTTTCAATGGGGGACAAAACGCAATGTTAAAAATCCGGTACAAAAGTAAATGCAAAAGATCCGATAGTACCAAACCTGAAAAAGAACCAAAATTTCGAATTAATCCGAAATGGCCATATTTGGGTACTTTCGGTTTTATCTGAAACCAAAATTCCCATCCCTAGCAAATATCTTTTAAGGGAATCCCTGAGGCAAACAGAGATGGTGTGATTATCACCTAAAGACAATGAAATAGCAGTTATACGGAATAGAGTGAGGGATTAAGCACATCAGTGAGATTTCCATGGGAAAATCGCTTCCTGGTAGAAGAATGTAGGTAACATTTTGAAGTGCACTTAATGTAAGACATCTATCCATAGAGCAGACCTAGCACATACAGCAACAGTGCAAGACTCCCCACACTTTCCCTGAGTCTTCATAATCTGTAAGGAAAGAGGGCAGTTCACCCCCATACAATTCTGTCCCTTTTCTCTATTAAAGCTGTCAAGAAGAATCATTGCAGTTTTTATGTAGACCACTAGGGACTGCCTGAGACACAGTGCCAGCTCACACTGACCACTCAAGAGATTTCAGTGACTCTTAATAGGGCTCCATTTTAATTGGGAATCTTGAAGAGAAATCCTCTGTACCCCAGGAACCATACTGTGTCACTTTGTCCCGACACTGTAATTTCTAGCTTTTTTGTCCTATAAATGTCCAAAGAGAGAAACCTTTGCCAGGGTTGGAAGCTAAAGTAGCTGAAAGGTCCATCTCTTCTTTTGTCTGAATGTTCTGGCAGTGTTTCCCCCTGTTTGCCTTTGCCTTAGTTGAATAAAGCCTGCTCTTTCTAGCACTGAAGTGAATGCATTTCCTAGCAGGGTGACTGTGATTTGTTGAAATTTCTATGTACTCTCAGGGAGTCTCGACATTCCAAAATGGAAGCATTAATGTTAAGTACCTTGCCAACTAAATTCCTCTTGAGCTTTTCAATGAGTTTTTGAATATGATAAAGGACTACGGCCAAACCCTGCTCTGGACAGGACTGGCAAAGGCAAAGGCAGGGAAGCTGGAAAAGGAATCTTTTTCCTCCGGGAATTGTGCTGTCCAGGGCAAGATTCCATGAAGTTTCTTGCCCCTGTGGAATCACTACAGTTTGCACTTTCCAGCTGCTCTGAGAAGAAGCAGTGAGTGCTCCCAGCTAGCACAAGCTACCAACTGCAGTCAGGATGCTAAATAGTTAGGGTGTGAAATACATCACAAAATGGCAGACTATCTATTAGATCTGCTTTTCTTGGGAGGTCCAGCCCAGTAGCATATACAGAAGGAGTTGCAGCAAAAGGCTTCCTGCCCCTTTTCTCTCCATTTCACCTGGCAGACCTAGTGCAGAGACATTACAGTGAAATGCATGTATGCAACAATTTGTCTTAACGAACTAATGGCAGACAGTGACCCCAAATATCAATATATGTTTCAAACTGCATGGTCTACCGTTTTCATGTTATTTGTATGTCATTTAGATGACAAAAATCCCTGTTTTTTGCAAGAGGTAAATATAACCCGGTGCAATGAGTAAGGAATTATAATTATTTATGCAAATATAGCACTGTTCATTTGAGGGTCGCGTACCAAGGCCGAACACATGGAACCAGTCCTCAGAAACTCAGAAATACTCACAAATAATTTGTTTACTATTTGGTGCTGCCCTACTGGTCAGTCCTCCTTTCTACCTCCCACTCCCCCACCCCCACATCCTCTGATTCTGCCTCTCCCTGCCTTCCCACCAACCTTCATTTCAAACACTCCCTTCCTCCCTTTCCTCCCCTAACCTATCCCTCATTTCTACTACTTCTAACTTCCTCATTTCTGCCTTTCCCCCCACCCTCCATTTCTATTCCTTCTGAGGGGGAGAGATAGAGAGGGAGATGGAGGGTAAGGTGTGGCTAGAACTTCTAGCCACACCCCACCCTCCAGCTCTCTTTCTATCTCCCGCCCTCACCTTCCTCTCTATCCACCCACCCCATTTCTGTCCTTCCATGTCTTCTTCCATGTCTTCTTTCTACCCCTCTTAATCCTTCCTGCCATCCATCCACCCATATTTCAACCTCTCTCTCCCTTCCTCCCTTCCTTCCATCTTCCCATCTTTCTACTACTCTTCTCTCCCTTCCTCCTCCCCCCAAACCTCTATTTTTGCCTCTCTCTCTCCCTTCCTTCCTTCCTTCCTTCCTTTCACCCATTTCTACCCCGCCCTGGTTTCCCTTTCTTTCACACTCACCCGTTTCTATCCTTATTTATTTTATTTATTTTTTATTTACATTTTACCCCGCCCTTCCTCAAAGGCTCAGGGCAGCTCACAAAAAACATAATACAATTTAAAGACATTAAAATAGAATCCAACAAACAACCCTAACCAGTCCAACCCCCGCCACCCAACAACCTCCCACTCAAACCCTATCCCCACCTACTAAATGCTTTACTAAAAAGAAAGGTCTTACACCACTTCCGAAAGTTGTTCAGGCTTGGACTCAGATGACCCTCCAAGGAGATGGAGTTCCACAACATTGGGGTAGCAACCGAGAACGCCCTGCTGTGTGCCCCCATTATACAGACAAGAGTGACAGATGGAACCCACAGGCAGGGTCTTTTAGTTATATGGGGCCCAGGCTATTTGGGAATTTAAAGGTCAAAACCAGCAGCTTGAATTGTGCCTGGAAAGCTGTAAGTAGACAGTGCATACTCTGGAGCAGTGGTCTAATGTGATCCCAGTGACCCATCCCCAAATGGAACTGGTACGCCACATTCTGCACCAGCTGCAGCTTCCAAATAGTTGTCAAGGGCAACCCCAAGTAGAGTGCATTGCAGTAATCTAGCCTTGAGGTGATGAAAGCATGGATGACAGTGGCCAGGTTCAAATCAGAAAAAAAGGCCACAGTCTTGTCAGGATTCAGCTTCAATCGGCTCACCCTCATCCAGTCCCCAACCGCAGCCAGGCATCGGGTAAGCACTGAGACTGCAGGACCTGGGTCAGATGAAAAAGAGAGGTAAAGCTGGGTGTCATCAGCATATTGATGACACCTCACTCCAAACCTCCGAACAATCTCTCACAGCGACCTCATATACACATTGAACATGAAGGGAGACAAGATGGAAACCTGCAGGACCCCATAGGGGAGGTCACGTGGGGATGATGAGCAGTCGCCCATCGCCACCCTCTGAGACTCTCCCAACAGGAATGAATGGAACCACTCAAGAGCAGTCCCGCACACGCTGATGTGTCAACAACACCTCATGATCAACTGTGTCAAAGGCCACTGAAAGTTCTAACAAGATCAACAGGGTGCAATTCCCCATGTCAATCTCCAGGTGTAGATCATCAACGAAGTGCAGTCTTAGTGCAAAGAAAGACCTTTCCTGACTTCCCTTTCTTCCCTTTCCACCCACTCCTGTTTCTACCTCTCCCTGACTTCTCTTCCATTCACCCCCCTCCCTAGATTCCCTTCCATCCACCCCCTACCCCTGTTTCTACTCCTCCCTGGCTTCCCTTTCTTCCACCCCACCTCCACCCCTCTTTCTATCCCTCCCTGGCTTCTCTGCCCTCTCTTCTGCCCCCTCTTCCTGAAAGTCCACTAGCCGCCACTGGTTCAGGAAGCCTACTTTGTTCCTCCTTGCAAGTGTCTAAACGTCTTGTAGAAGTCCCAATATTTCTTACAACTAGCTCACAAAACCAAATGTCCTCTCTTTTTAGTCAGACACTTCTTGTCAAATGGAATCTGGGAGTATCTGAATCCAATGCAAGAGGCAGATCTCAAGTCTGCAGCATTCTGGGTAAATGGCCTGGCAGTTCTGTCACCTGGAATGCAGGACCTCAAGTGGGTTGTTTTGCATCAACTGCAGAGGGGTCAAAATCGTGATTGATATTTGATATCTTTTGCATGTCTTTGTTGCTGTTTGTGGTCATAGGATTCTATTTAAATCTCAAAATGGAATCACACAGGCAAAAAAAATAGGAACCACTGGTCTATACGCTGATTCCTTGGCAGATATGTTCTCGATAGTCCCAGTTCAGTAGCTGAGCAATACTTAAAACCCCAAATCATACAAAATTCATCTGGGTTTAGGTTTCATTATGAACTTGAAACTCAGGCTAAGCTTGTTGAAATGTTCCTAAACCTTTTAAGCAACCTAGGTCTCAGTTTCAAGTAAATCAAGTTTTGTCCTGGAATCCGCTGATTTTTATCAAGTTTTTCTGTGAAATTATTTGTATCTGAAATTCTTACTGAAACATGGAATGTCCAACCCTACAAGGATTAAAACCAAAAAGAATTATTTGCACAACCCCCTGTGAAGCAAAGCTGTCACATTTTACACAGCTCTTGTACATGCACTTGAACTTCACTGGCTTGCTGGGAAAGTGGTGTAACCCTCTGAGATGAGACAATTTCACCTTCCCACCAAATTGTAACAGCAATTAACTTCTTCCCAAACCTGGTAATATCCAGCATGTCTTTAAATATCCTTTCATCTCACTACCAGTGCTCTTTAGCTGCAGTTTCCAGAACTGGAAAGTTAAACAATCCAAATGAAAACCACACCCACACCCCAAAATGACTCCACAGGGAACAAGGGGTTAAAATAAACATGAGGCGGTGCGCCGACTTCACGCTCCAGTGTGGGGCGCCCCTGGCGGGGTCGGGGCACAGATCAAATGTGTGCCCACTGGGCCAGCTGGTGAGCCCTCCCCCATTCATGGGGAACAGCACAGACACATGGCTAGGTATCCCTGCCCTCAATACACGCCCCAGCACCACACCTCCTGCCACAATGGGGAGCCACAGCGACTCATCACGGCCAACCATGGCTACTGGCTACGGCAGCCCCTACTTCCCGGTGGGGGTTGGGGCTGCAACCACCCGGCCTGGGTGGCCCTTGGCCCAAACTGTGAACCCGGAATCATCCATGAGACCTATCCGGACTTGAGAAGCATCGGGCCCACATGTGACAGCCCAGCGAAAAACATGGTGGGGAGTCTCTGACCCAGACCAGCCATAGCAGGTCTCCATCACATTTATTATCACTCAGAGAGAATGAACAGAACCTATTTTCTTATGTGCACAAAACTGACTTTCATTACTCTTGTCTTCAGTGCTCGTGCGTCTTGCACAGTTGTGAAGCACAACATTGTTGTTTTGTTCATGAAGTATAATCTAAAAGGAAATCCACCCACAGTCTAAAGGTGGAAGCATTTAAGTGTATGAGGATGGGGGGGGCGGGGGGAACCAAAACACTCTACTTACAGCTAACCCTCTTGCAGCTTCCCTTTCTCCCTCTTCTATCTCCATCTAGAGTATGTGATTTTAGCACACTGCAAAATGTCAATATATAAGCAAACAAAGGAGACCACAAGCCAAACTCCTATATCACAAAATCCTATATACAAAATCTTGTTTTATAGACTTTTGAGGCACACTGACATAGAATGACCTTATTCCCTATATGTCTTCCTCTTTGTAAATGATTTGCTTCCCTCCCTTCATGTATAAATAAACAGAAATGTGTCTGTATACTTGGTGCTTTTTTTTCCTTTGGTCTTCATAATCAAGGGCTATTACAGCAATAGATCTTATCTCTTGAATGGCAGTCCCTCTGCACCTTCAGTTCAGATTTTTGTTTATGCTTGGCTGCAATTGTGGTTGTTTCTGATAGTTTTAGGTCAGCCATGACAGACTATGGGTGACACTAAATAAACAAGCTGGGAGTCTGGGACCAGCCAGGAAGGAATATTGGTGCTCACGGTTTGATTTGCCTTGATTAATCAACATTTTTATTTAGAATAACTTGCTGGCTAGAGTAACTGTTTGGCTAACTAACTATATTATACTGTAAAATGTAAGGATTTTAATTCCTCACAGACTAATGGAAACACAGAAGGTAAATAATGTTCAGTCTTACACTGTGTGTGTGTGTGTGTAGCTTAAAGTTTAGCATTATATTAAGCCAGGGGTCAGGGTTGTTTAAATTGTGTCCCACTTTTTCTCCTCATAGGGTGTAGCCACGCGAGATGGCTAGGGTAGGCTAACATGCCTTGGGCAACCTTAACCCACCCTGGGCAGCAGGATCACAGAAAGTCTCTTTCTGCGGAACTCGGCGAGTTCCGCAGCGGGGCTTTGAGCAGTGGGCACTGTCACCCGTTGCGTGCTGCCACGTCACAGCCAGGGATGGGATTTTGGTTGCGTGAGGGAATGGAGGCAGAGAGGTCAGGTGCCAGCTTGTGTGTCCGGCGCCTCAGCCCGCCCTCGCCAGGGTGGGAGCTCCAACAGCAGCCCAGCTGACCTGCAAGGAGTCAAACCATCTGACCAACTCCCCGTGCTGGCTCCACAGTGTGGCAGCAGCACTTCCCAGGGATCAGGCTCACTGAAGTTCATCTGGCTGCGCCCATATACTGGCATATAACCTATTGGACCCTTAGTGAAAATAGAATAGATAGATAGTCCTCACAGAATGGACAAAAGGGCCTAAACCTAAGAATTTAGTGACCAATTTACTTCCATTTTTCTTGGAACTATCAAACAAGAAGAAGGAACATGATTTGGTACCAATCATGAAGAAAACATTTTGTGAACTCACGAGGCATGACTCCCGAAGACTGCCAGGAAAATAAGTGCAGAGGGACCGATTCTCACTTCCCTAAACTCCACGCTGGGAACATAGAGTGCTGTAAATTACACTAAATTTAAAGGTATTAATGTGGCTTCTTCTTTTTTTTTTTTTATCACTGGCTCAGATCTCTCCCTGAAAGTCACTACCATCTGATAGCTAATTGTTGGCTTATGTGAAATAAGTTGGATATCTCAGTACATCTTCTTGTGGACAGATGTCCACTTCCTCCACAGAATCAAAACAGTTTGCACCTTCCTTGGCAGACTCAGGAAAGAGGACAGGGACTGAATAGGCATCCACATTTAACTACTAGAAATTACATGTGTAAAATATAGGGCAGAAGCACATTGCCCCGCAAATATATTAACATTTAGGATCCACTTCTCAAAGTTCTGTGACAGTACAACCCCACTGAAGTGAACGGGGCCCACTCCGACACAGCACTTAGGAGATCAATGCTATTTGGTATTAGCAGATCAAACTGGGGAACATTTTGTTGAGCTGCATTATGCATACTGCATCCACCTTTGCTGAACTCCCTGTAAAAATATACTAACAATATTAGTAGAGTCCATGTGTCTATTTTATTATTCAATTGACTCTATGAATGCAGAAATCTTCTGAAGTATATCTTTGGGAGCTCAGCCTACAGATCAACATCTTAGCCAGGGTAGCTGACAGCGCTATAGTTTAATTAGCTAGACTTTTGCCTTTTGGCCAGAGTCAATAAATATGCATGCCTTGGCACAGCTGCATCTCAGCAGGCACACTTAAATTTAAATGTTTCCTTTGAGGCTGTGGCAATCCTGGCATCAGTTCACTTTGCCAGAAGCTGCATCACATCACAAATCGCATGTCCACTCATAATCGCAGCGTAGGTGTCTACTTGTTACAATCACAGAAATGTGTGACCAGATTAACTGTTCACCCACACAGTGTAGTAACCCAGAAATCATCACAAATGTTTGTTTTATAGCTAGAGACAAGGATGTACCCATGCTCCTTGTGATTGAATAATATTCAAATCTGCCAAATAAGCTCAATTTTCTCTTAATTGCATGTAAAGCCCATGCCTCTCTGTTTCTCCACGCCTATTTCATCCCCTGCTAAACACATGGGCTGTTTGAGCAAAATGGGCACTTTCATCTCTACTTTTGTTTTGTTTATACAAAGGATACACAATGAATTGGCTGGCTTGAAGCTTCCTCCCCTTGATATTGGAAGGCAACGCCGCTCCTTGCTGATCATTATTGTCACAAAAGAGTTCTTACTTATTTTTATTAATAGGAGGAAATGTATCATTTGGAACATTTTACAAACTTTATAAATGGCATGCACTTCTCCAGAAGACTGACACTTTAAAATAATATACATGTTTGCTTTCCACTACCTGGTTTCCATGTCATAAATTCCAGTCTAGCCAAAGAAACAGAGAGGCATTATATACATATATATAACCTCATGATTGCTATGTCAATCTGAACTTCAATCAGCATGAAATACTTGACACAAGCAGTGAGGGATGAGTCAGGATTGTATTTACTTACCCCTACTGGGGTTAGGGTTGCTCCTTTATCAGACTGATCGATGGACAGATTTTCATTCCCAGACAAAACTTTACTGACCTGGAGTTGAGCTTTAAATTTCTATTTAATGATTATTTGTAGTGCTCATCAGATGAGCACTACAAATATCACCATAGTACAAAATTGCTTCCCAGATATATTAAACCTGCATAATGAAGTTCTTTCCTAGTATGCCTCATGGTCTATTCTGCTCTTCTTGCTTTAAACCACATGAATGCACAGGGCATAAAATGATAGAAGCGTTATAGAGCCCAATCACTGTGAGCTAAAGTGGGAGGTAAAAGGGTTCAAATGTGCAGACTGTATGTCGGGATGATAGCTAGATCACTTGTAGGGTCGCCACATTTTGCAGTTTGACCCTGAGACTCCCATTTTGGCCTACAGGAGACTCAGGGTCAAACCGCAAGGAGTGGCAACCCTAATCACATTTATTTCAATTTTTTTTATCCCATCTGCTCCTTAGGATCAGGATGACTTACAATTCTTTAAACTTATTAACTGTAACATTAATAACTAAATAACTCAGTGCTTAATCCTGACAACTCTGTGAGGTAGATTAGGCTGAGAAATCTGTGGGCCTTTTCACACAGGAGCCCCTGACCCACCCACACACATGTGCGGTGGGGGCCGGGGGGGCACCCGTACGAATGCTGCAGCAGGTGCAGGGGGGATGGGTGGGCACCCGTAGGAACGGAGCCTGTGGTGGGTAGGGGTGCGTGCGTGTTCCCGTGCTCCACCCACCTCCACCCATCACCCACGCATGGCGCAACGGGCTCCAATGCCAGTTGCTCCTTGCATGGAGATGGATGCGTACCCTTGGGAACGGGTGTACACCCACTTCCACCCACCATCCATGGCCCATTTGAAAAGGGCCTGTGACTGGCCCTAGGTCACCCAATGAGTTCATGGCTACAGTGAGACTTGAACCAAGGGCCTCTTTCTACCTCCCAGTCCAGGTACTGTGCTCTTAACCACTACACCACACTGGCGGCCCCCCCTCTTAAGTTTAAGCACAGCTGTTCCAGCAGAGCCCCATTGAAGTCTACATGGTGCTACCAGCACAAGAGCTTTTTGGTTCACAGCCCTACTGCCTCCCACTTTAGGATCACTGTGGAGTTAACAAACATCTGTTAATTTAGGGCCACTACATTACTGTGTTGTAGGAAACTATTACTGTCTGTGACAGTGAGGAAGATGACCCTGCAGTCGAACCAGGGCCCCAAAGTGATCACAGCCCACAATAACGGAGGTGGGGACTACTCACCTGCAGAAGGAAAAGCTCCATGACAGGAGACAGCAAAATCATCCCTAGCGTGGACTCCGATGTCACAAGAAATCCTGAGGTTATTCCTGTTGCAGTCCGTGACATCATCAGGCAGCACCCCAGCCAGCCAGACCTAACAGGACTATTTAAAGCAAGGCTGCCTTGGAGAAAGGGACTGGCAGATCAGGAGCTGAGAGAGGTCTCCAGCCAAGGCAGCTCCCCAGTGACTTGGCCCCGAGGATGGCGCAGAATAGGCCAGACATGAGGTATCGGTCCGGGAGGGTCAAGGGAAAGTCCTGTTGGAGTAGGGGCAGCAGATAGACATTCTTGCTTCCAGCAGAGGAAAGGACCTTGGTGATGGTGGAGAGCTGACGGTAGACAGGGGATGACCCGGATGCATTTTGAATACATTGGAGAAGGTGGACTGGTTACCATTGCACATGGCCTGAGGCACAATGGGCCACTATCTTAGCCTAGTGTTTGTTGGGGGCTGCCCAGGATCCTCAAGATCCCAACCAGGCTAGTGACTTCCAAAGGGTGAAAACCACCATCTTAAAGGGGCTGTATATTTTAGAGGAGACTTACCGCAGATGGTTTAGGAGTGAGAAATACTCCCAGGGGGCAACACCTAGGTCTACAGCCCAATGACTGAGGACTAACTGTTCGTGTTGGTTGAAGCCACAGCCAAGGATGGCTGAACAAATAACTTAATAGCTCTTAATGACAGAGCAATTTATTCAGATATTACTCAGAGGAGGCCAGGCCTGGGTGACTTACCACCATCCCACAACATTGGAAGAGGCCGTGGAGCTCATGGAGAGTTACAAGGCCTTTGGTGCATTTTCAAGGTCCTCTGAGAAAGATCCCCACAGGGTCTGAACTAGGGAGTAGCGAGACACTAAAGGGACCACCCACATGACGGCCAGTACAGAGAGCAGTCAGAGACCACCCCGAAGGTATTCCCTTGCCAACCAGGAAGACGGTTGAGGAAAGTGTAACCTGGGATGGCCAGCCAACCCATCTGGGGGGATGGGGAATCAAACCAGGAAGAATACCCCTCCTGTAGAATCCAAGGGACTCAGATCCGCAGCAACCAGCAAGTTGTATTTTACTTGTGGAACGTCGGGGGACTTCAAGTGAGACTGTCCCTTAAGGTATTGCACATATGAGGAAGGATGGTTAGGAGAACATTTGACAGGCCTTAAAACAGCATTTTTACCAGTGGGGATAGATAGACATCAATATAAGGCCCTGGTAGACATGGGTTGCAGTAAAACGTTAATCCGCTCAGGCATCCAGGGGATAGGGGAGGTGGGCAATCCAGGAATAGCCCTCTGGTGCATCCATGGGGATGAACGCACATCATTCGGTTCCTTGGTGTTTGGTTCGGTTTGACCGTTAGGAAATCAGTTTCAGTCTAGGTATCGCGTGGTTGGTCCCGTGATCACGTCGGAAACCGGAAATTTGAGTGCGTGCAGAGCTTGTGTGGAGAGAGAGCATGTGTGTTGTGGCTGGCTGGCTGTTTGGTTTTGTTTGGTGTGTTTTGGCTGTGTTGGACTGTGTGTTGGTTTGACTGTGTTGGTTTGCCTGGTTGGTGAGTTGGTGGGTGACTGTTTTTTTTGGGTGTTTGACTTAGTTTGAGGGAAAAAAATGAAGATGGTGAGGATTAATAGAGGGACCTGGGCCAAGGTGGTGGAGCCAGTGGAGGAGGAAGAGGTTGCCGCTGGACCTTTGGTGGTGGAGGTCAGTTCATCAGAGGAGCAAGAGCTGGGCACGGGAGGTACTTCCAGGTTTGTAAACTTTATTTTTACTTTGAGAACAAGAAGAATCGAATGCTATCCTTTAGAGTGAGCTCACTAGCGTGCGGGTGGGTTGGTGGTGGGCAGTCAGGCACAAACAGTGAGCATCAGCGGGTGGCAGTGGATGTCTTCCACAGAGAGAGAGGGGACTGTGGGGGGCTCCTCCAGCAGTCAGGCACGAGCCAAAGGAAGCACCCACCCAAACACATGCCAGCCATCTAGCAAGGGTCTCCCGTTGCCATCGTTAGCACCCCAAAGAAGGGCAGGATTTGCACATGCCACCAGGGTCTTTGTAGTTGCCATTCCTAGCGCCCCAAGAAGAACAGGATTTGCACGTGCCAGTCAGGGTCTTTCCAGTTGCCATCCCTAGCACCCAAAGAAGGGCAGGATTTGCACGTGCCAGCCAGGGTCTTTCCAGTTGCCATCCCTAGCACCCAAAGAAGGGCAGGATTTGCATGTGCCAGTCAGGGTCTTTTGGATTTGCACATGCCAGCCAGCCTCACCATCTCCCGTTGCCATCCCTAGAACTCCAAGGAGGGAGGACTAGAGGCATCATCATAAATGCATGATATTATAATATTATTTACTAGGTGTTGTTTATGTATTCCTGTTTCAGAGAGGGTGATGATGCCGCCCCCGGCAGTGGTGCCACCACCACTTGCAGGACACCATCGAGGCAGAGGTCACCACTGCCAGACAGCGGGCACATGAGGTCCAATGTTTAGCTGTGGTATGATAAGCATACCAGATTCGCCATCTGCAAGGTAAGGCATGGAGGCTGGAACAACAGGGAATGGATTGCCCTATGACCTGTTAGGAAGTCCCCTGCAGAGAGAGATTGGCCACCCACCCACCCACTTGTGAAGACAGAATGCAGGTAGGGCTTGACAGACCAACACAGTATGGCACTTCTTATGTTCCTATCTTTTTATGTTCTTTAGATATGTGGCAAAAGATTCAAAAGGGCCAGCCAGGGGACAACATCGGGGCTCATCGCCCAAGTTGAGAAAGTCCACGGCAAGACAGTGAGGTGGCAGGACTCTGGCGTGGCCATGGAGCATCATCGTCAGAAGAAGGGGGGGAAGGCACGTCAGAAGCAACACCATCAAAGCCCTTCCCCCTCCTCCGGCTCCACTGAGGAGTCCCCCCCAGGAGGAGTCTTCAACGGCAAGGGCCTTTTGGGCTGAAGTGGAGAGGCCTACACAGGACTTCCTGGATGGGCTACGGCTGCAAGCCATCAGTATGGAGAACCGGCTGGTGGAAAAGTTCCAGGAGGTCAAGGTAGAGAAAGAGAAGGTGGAGGCGTATTCCCACTACATCTCTGCCGAGATGGTCGACCTGGAACTCTACCGCCAGTTGGTCTCCAGGTGGCAGGCGGCCATAGCAGGGGCCGTGGACTTTGCCCTCCAGAACAGCTACCAAATTCCAGAGCACGGGGTGCCCACCCCTAGGTTCCGTGCACCCCTTTTGCATTTCCCCCAAGTTCCGGGGGACAGGCCCAAAGACTAGTAGTAGACCACTTAAGTTTCCTTTTAATGTTTGTTTTTGGTTTTATAATGTTGTTGTTCTTGTTATTTAAAAAGTTTTTATAAAAGTTCTATTTGTTGTTACGAGCTTTGTTTGACTTGCCAATCTTTTATCCCTCTGTGCTGAAGTTCTGGCAGGTGGCAGAATCTCATACAGCTTGTCGATCCCTACCGGCATCACCTGGCACCACATGTAGCGTAGGTAAGGTATTAACCCAAAGATGTGCCAGCAGCAGGCTCTCAACTTGCAGACAGCCCCCAGGAGGGGCAGGGCTTGTGTCTGTGTGGGTGTGCCAGAGAGAAAGAGAGAGAGGCTCCTTGGCAGCAGGCGGCGGGTGCTGGTGGTCAGAGGGGCTTTTTTTTCAGCAGCTTCAGCGGGCATCCGCAGGTGAGTGCGGAGGAGTAGGCTGGGAAGGGCAGACTGGTGTGCGGGCACCGGGCTTCTGGATGCAGTGGAATGGAATGACACTCCCCAGTGACTGGAATGATGGTCACAGAATCTCATTGATGGTTGTTATTTATTTATTATTATTATTATTAACAAATATTTATATAGCACCAGCAGTGTACCTGGCACTTTACAAAGTAATAAAATAGACATGGTCCCTGGCCCTAGACCTTACAATCTGAGAAACAGGAGCTGGGGGAGAGACATAGGAAGGGGAACAGAGGGAGAGACAAGGGGTCTAACATTCATGAAGATGCGAGGTCTCAAGTGCACGTTGTCACGGCTTGGAGAGTCCGCACCCCCACTTTACCAGGTTTGTGTGACTCAGTTTCTCTTGCGCACAGTTCCCTTGAATCAGTTTCTCTCACTGGCTAATTCAAGTGTGCCACAATGAAACTTCTTGTCACCCAAGGGCCCGATCCTTCCTGTTTCCAGACTCTTTACTCTCTGGGTTCGCAAGAACTTGAGGGCTCTTGTAGCTCACTTGTGTTCCAATATTAGACACTAGACTACTTCTTTATAAAGTAAGAAGTATATTTATTGGTTACATAACAAGAAAGTTAAACAGAGTGGTAATAGAAAGAAAAGGTAAATATAACGCATTCCTAACTTATACTGTTGAGTTTCTAAGTTATTCATCTTATCCTAAGCAAAGTCCATACGTTCTAGTTTCTCAGCCATAAAGGTACCGTCTGGCTGGGCGCTTGGCTTTTTAGAGCGAAAGCTGTCTCTCACTTCATCTTCCCCCAGCCTGCTGTTTAGGCTGGTCCCTTTCATATGTAGATGCT
>QEPC01002857.1:1691349-1760395 GCA_003113815.1 Sphenodon punctatus | reverse complement strand
GAGAGAGAGAGAGAGAGAGAGAGAGAGCAGGCACCAGGCATTGGGAGGGAGGGACAGCACCTCAGCAGCACAGCAGCAGTAGCTCTAACCCAGGTTGAGGAGGAGCCCCATCCCAAGACTGCCCCTGACATGGGATGGCATGTGCCATCAATCCTTGTCCAGGGCAGCTCGGGAAATCCCAGCAGCAGAAGCTTCACCTTGGTGAACAACAACTGCTCCACCAACTTGGCCCCGTCTCAGGCAGTGCAGGGAGCAAATGTCCCCCACCATAGAGAACACCCGCTCACTGGGGACACTCGGTGGGCAGGACAGAATACCCTTGGCCACTTTTGACAGGGCCGGCCATATGTTGGCCTTGCTATCCCAGTAGGCAAAGGGATCGCTGCTGGGATTGATGCATGGCTCCTCCTGCAGGTAGGTCTCCACAGCTGCTGAGGCGCCATCATACTCCCTCTGGTAGCTTTGCCTGCACACAACCTCCACCACTGCCCTCAGCCACGCTGCTTGCCCTATTGTGGAGGACCCCATGCTCCCCAGAGTGGCCTGCACATAAGCCGATCTGCTTTGCTGCTGCTGCCAATAGGGGGGCTGCTGCTGCTACCTCTAGGGCTGGGGGTAGGGATAGACCCAGCTGGCTGGAAGGGGTGGCTGCTCCCACTCCCACCATCCCCAGAGGTGTCCTGCTGCATAGTCTGCTCTGCCTGCTGGACCCTGTCCACCAGCGCACCCTTCCAGTGGCCATAGAGCGCTGTCTGACATGCCATGCTGCCCTTGACCCTGGGGTCCAGCATTGTTGCCAGGACATATTCCTCCCGCTGCAGGAGCTCATCAAAACGCACCTTCAGCCCTGCCTTCAGCTTCCATGTCAGGTCAAGCGCCTCATCAGCCAGCTTCCTGCTGTGAGGGCCACAATCCCACCCCCCAACAATCTCGTCAAGCCTCCTGTGGAGACTCTGGACCAGAGGGGTCACCTGACTAAGGGTGGCGGTGGAGCTGCTCACAGTCTCTGTCACAGCCAGGAATGGTCTCAACACAAAGACCGTGTGAGACAGGATCTCCCATTCTGCCCCATTGTACCCTGGAGGTGCCCCACTGTCCATCACCAGCTGAACCTGATGCAGGGTGGCTTTATGCTCAAGAAGCCGCTCGAGCATCAGGTAGGTGGAATTCCACCATGTGGAGACATCTTGGATGAGCTGGTGCACTGGGGAGCCTTGCTCGGCCTGCTTCTTCTGGAGGCGCTCGCTGCCCTTCACGCTCCGGTTAAAGAACCCTGCCAGTTTCCTCCCCTGCTCGATCAGGGAGCTAAGGGTGCATGACCCAATCCCCTTATCCCCCAAGCCCAGAGCATCCCTGACCACCAGGTGAAGGGTGCGTGCGGTGCAAGGGATGCTGGTGAAGCCCCCATCATGGACTGCGTTCAGTATATTGGCCGCGTTGTCCATCACCACACACCCCTCGGTGAAGGGCACGCCTGGCATGATCCACTCCCTCACCATGGCGGTCAGGGCTGCCTCGATGTTCCTAGCGGTGTGGGGGTTGTCCATTACTTGTGCCTGAAGGAGGGCCCACCTATACCCTGCTTCAGGACCCCTCCTGCCACTCCCCAAAGCTGCCAGGTAAGCATGCTGGGCGTTCCTGGTGGACCAGAGGTCGGTGGTGAAATGGACAGAGGCATCCCCAGCCCCTGCCAGCTGCTCCCTCACCTGCTCCTTCAAAGCCCTATACAGCTCTGGCACCACATTCTGACTCAGGGTGGTGCAGGACGGCATCTTAAGCTGGGGGACCAGGAACCCAATCAGCCGCTGTCACGGCTGGGCCTTGAACTCATGACCCTTGAGGGCTGGAGTGCTCTCTGGTGCCCTGCGCCATCTGGTTGGCCTGAGAATGTGTTGGTTTTCCTCCTTTCTGTCTCCCACTGTGTGGTTGCTCCTTGTGTGCCACGCCCTTCCCCAGCTGTAACTGCTTGACCAAGCCCTGCCTCCCAGCTTCCTGATTGGCCACAGGAAGCCTTGGTGTGGCACCAGGAAGCTGGTGGAGCAACGTCTCTTCCCCATTAGAACCCTTGCTGTGTGTATGGTAGAGTAGTGTCCAGTTCTCTGCTCTGTAGCAGGGATTCCCCCTTGATTGTGTGTTGTGTGTGCTTGGTGTGTTCCCCTACCTCCGTTTCTCCTATAGCCTGTGTGTCCAATTCCCTTTGTGTGTTTCCTTACCTCCCTGTTTCCTCCATAGCCTGTGTGTCCAATCCCTTCTTGGTGTGTTCCCCTACCTCCATTTCTCCTATAGCCTGTGTGTCCAATCCCCTCGTGGTGTGTTCCCCTACCTCCCTGTTTCTCCCATAGCCTGTGTGTCCAATTCGCTTTGTATGTTTCCTTACCTCCCTGTTTCTTCCATAGCCTGTGTGTCCAATCCCCTCTTGCTGTGTCCCCCTACCTCCTTGTTTCTCTCATAGCCTGTGTGTTCAATCCCCTCTTGGTGTGTTTCCTTACCTCCCTGGTCCCCCCATAGCCTGTGCGCTCGCTCCCCTCTTAGTGTGCTTCCTTACCTTTGTGTTCTCCCCATAGCCTGGGCACTCGATCCCCTGGTGGTGTGTTCCCTTGCCTCCCTGTTGCCCTCCCTTCCACCCAGGACTTGGTAGTTCTGTTCCGTGGCCTTGTTCCTGAATACCCCCTGGACCGGGGTCCTGGTAGTCCCCAGAATTGCAGCTCTCTGCGGTCCTTCTGCAATCGCAGAGCTCTGGGTGTCAGATCCCTGTGTCCTTCCCTTCTTTGTGGTGTGGGTTCTTCCTTCTTCTATATGACCTCAATAATGAGTTAGACCCTCTCTGAAGCTGGGTTTCCTGGCTACAAGAAGAAAGTAGACTCTTTGGTCCCAAGCTATTCTGATAGGTCCTCTTTCCTACAAGCTCCCTCCCCTTATGGGGGTCCTCCCTCTTCCTTACCCACCAGGGAGTGGGGTTTCCCTCACCCGTATTCCCCAATACCCTGTCCCCTCACTGATAGACCCTGTTCCCGCAAGTTCCCTTCCCTTACCGGAGTCCCTTCCTTTCCGTGTCCTCAGCGGGGTGGCCATACTCCCCTGAGAACCTGTCCCTATCTGACAGCCGCTTGAAGCCCATGTCCTCTACAGTGGAGAAGGGCTGCCCATCCAGCACAATCATTTCACCCAACAGGCACCTGGCTTTCTCTTGAAAGCCACGCCACCCTCCAGCTGCTGATGGCCTTGACAGCTGCCCCCACCCCAGCTTTTCCATGGTGGACTGATGCTGCTGGCAAGGCTCCTGCTGCTGTTTTTCTCCCCTAGCAGGAACACTGCTCCTGCTGCCAGAGGCAGAAGTTGGTGCAAGATGCTTGCCCGCTGAAGGAGGCGGGCGATTGGTCGCTGAAGTCAGGAACCCGCTGGCATCCACTTCCCCTGCCTTCCCGCTTAGCAGCAGAGTGCTGTGGCATGATTTCAGGTGCCTCGCCCTGGCACTTGTCCCAAGGTTGGTGAAAACCTGCCCACGCTTCACCACCTTATTGCACACAGTGCACTGCACCTCCCTGGGATCATCCACCTGCAGCAGCTTGAAATGTGTCCAGACAGAGGATTTTTTTTTCCCCTCCTGCCTTCTGGCCCATCCCGGGTGATGCATCACTGCCAGTGCTGCTGGGAGGGGCAGAACTTGGTGGCAACACAGCTCTGAGAGGAGGGACAGCCATCACCTCAGCTCCAGACATCTCCTCCGTAGGACTAGTGTCTTTTTCTGCCTCACTGTCCTCAATCACTGTGATGTCCTGTGAAGGGGAGTATTGGAACCCTGAGGCTTGACTGCCCACCATGCTACTGCCAGTCTCCTCCCTGTGCCCCCTAGAGCTGCTCCTGCTGCTGCTGCTGCTGCTGCTGCTACTCCTCTCCCTCCTGCCATTGCCTGGGGATCGGGCCCTGCCTCTAGCAGCCAGGGTGGGATCCACCAGCCCTGGACTGCTGGGGATCACCTCAACAATAGAGGACATTAGTGGCTCTGGAGGAACATTGGAAGCAGTACCTGCTCCTGCAGCAGCAGAGACAGTCATAGCCTCATGTCCTGCAGGCCTTCCAGTGCCCTGCGTGGCACTGGAGGACACTGGCAGAAGGCACCACTGAACCACCCCCAGAGTAGTGCCACTGCTGGGAGCCTCTGAACCCTGTCTCCCAAAATCATGCCTGTGAAACTTGGGGCGTGGTGATGGGGTCTGGCTGCTGCACGGCCCCTACCAGCACCTCTGCCATGTGCCCCATTGCCCACCTTACAGGCATAAGACCGACTTCTCCTACTTCCCTTCTCCTTGTCTTCCAACCAAAAGGCACACAAATATATATTTATATATATATATATATATATATATAATTCATTTTTTAAAATCTAATATTATCTACACTAACTCTAACTATACTATTAACTATTCTAAAATCTATGTAAGTATTAAGTAAATATTATATCTAAAGGCCTAGTCCTATAAACACACTCTAAAATATCAAAACTAAATAACTACATACTAACACTATCTCTATCTATATAACTAAGCTAACTCCTACAACTATGCATCTATTAGTAACTAATAACTATATCTAATATATCTATATATACAATATTACACAGGGATGGGGGAAAAACACAAAGAACACAGGAAGGGGTACATAACTGAAATGAAACCTAAATCAATCTAATAATCCTACTCTAAATAAATCCAAAAACAGGAGAAGGGAATCAGGGATGGAATATATAGAGGAAGAGGGAAAGAATTCAATGGAGGGGGGAGGAAGAACACAGGGAGGGGTAAAAAATAAAAATAACGCCTAAATCTATCTAATATAATCTAAATAAATGATAATATGGAGGTAAATGTGTGGGATGGGTGNGGAGGTACACAAACTGCTGGGAGAGGGAGCCTTCTGAAAACACCTGCTGTCAGGAACAGAAGGTGTTGGAAGGGGGGAGGGCAATGAGTTTTGTTACTTGCTGTGCCTGCCTCACTGCAAGCCCCATTGGCTCCGTGCAGCCTAGCTCGTGGCCAGTCACAGTCTGCGAAGCCAGTAGTCTGAGGAGAAAAGGGATGGTGATTGCGCAGGCTGACCTCTCCATCCCTGGTGCCTGGAAGTCTACTCCTCAGCTGACTCCCCCTCCCTGTCACGTTTTGCCTTCCAGTGACACGTTTTTGCTGCTCGAACTCATCCGAACGCGATCCGAACCGACCAAACTGTTCGGTCGTTTCAGAGTTCAGTATCGGGTTCGGATCGGTCGGTTCGGGTTCGGTCCTCTGAATGGACTGAGTTCGGTCCGAACTCCGAACTTCCAAACCGCATTTGCACATCCCTAATAGGGGCCCAGTGGGCTGACCTAATGCATATGGACATGAGAGTGTAGTAAATGGGAAAGTCAGAGATCTCACAAAATCCCTGGGGTGGCCCCGTTTTAAGCTCAATGAGGATCAATTGTATAGGATAGACCTCTTACTACTATAGAACATCAGCAGCTGTTAGCCCCCAAGCAAGTGCATGGGGAACTCTTACGAATCACCTGTTCCCTGTGCAGTCCCCCGTGCAGGGCATGTGGGCCAAGAGAAAACATATGAGAGGTTAGTTCAATTTTTTTTTGGCCCAGCGTTAAAGAGGCAGTACAGTGGTACTGTGCTTCATGCCCTGAATGCCAACTAACTAGTAAAAAGAAGGTTCCCGCTGCTCCCCTTAAGCCATTACCCCTTATAGCTGTACCTTTTGAATGAGTAGGGGTCAATATAGTTCCCACCCTGGAAAAATCATCAGTAGGACACCATTACATACTGGTAACCGTAGATTATGCCACTAGATACCCAGAGGCGGTGGCCCTACATTCCATAAATGCCCCTGTGATAGCCAAAGAACTGTTATTGCTCTTTGCAGCAGTAGGTTTGGCCAAAGAGATATCAACAGATCAAAGAACCAGTTTCATTGGGTGGGTGATGGGTGCAACTTTGCAGGCTCTTGAAAATCAAGACAATGGGTGAAAACAGACATGACGTTAACCACCCTTGGTGGTCATTTATGCATGTTTCAGGGCTGCATAGGGCACCAATACAGCCCTGCAACATGCATAAATAACCACCAAGGGTGGTTAGCTGGTGGTTAGCATCATGTCTGTTTTCACCCAATGAACACAGCTGTTTTTCACTCCCAAATGGATGTGTTAGTCAAACAGTTTAATCAAACCCTTACGAAGATGCTCAGAAAATTCATACAGGAAAAATCGCAGTCCTGGCACCTCTTGTTACCTTCTTTGATGTTTGCATGCCGAGAGGTACTCCAGGCATTCTTAGGTTTCTCCACCTTTGAGCTTCTATATGGGCAACAAACTTGAGGTTTGCTAGATTTGATCTGGGAAGGTTGGGAAAAACAAACCATGATGCAAGACAACGTAGTCCTCTATGTACAAAACCTTTGAGAGCAGCTGGAATGGATTACTAACTTTGCCCGAAAAAACCTCGTGGCAGCCCAAGCCAAACAGAAGTACTGGTATAACCAGAAGGCCCAAGCCTGCCAATTACAACTAGGTCAGAGGGTGTTGGTGCCGGTACCATCGACATAGTCAAAGTTATTGGCTACCTGCAGGGGCCCTTTGAAGTTGTCTGCAAAGTCAGGGACATCAGCTACATAATATGACAGCCAAACAGAAGACAGGAATTACGAATGTACCACATTAACCTCCTGAAGGAGTGGAAAGAAAAAGAGAGTGTGGAGGGTGAAGGACTTGTCACTAAGAAGACCAACCCAAACACTGAAATGCTTATCATGGGAGACATACCGAGGGAACCTGGGTTGAACAACTGCCAAAGAAGACCACTAACATGGAAATATATATATATATATATATATATATATATATATATATATATATATATATATATATATATATAGTCTGTCCTGGTGTCTTCACAGTAGCAGAAAAGGAGCAAAGCTTCTGGTTGAGTAAATATAGCAGGAAACAAGTGCAGAAAGATAGTGGGGAGCAAGGCCATGAAGAGCCTTTGAAGGCAAAGACAAGGAGCCAATGGAGGGAGGAGAAATGAATGTGATCAGAATGGTGGGTAACGTGGACGACCTTGGCAACAGAGTGTTGAACAGAGGTAAAAGGGAAAATGTGAAAGTGGGAGAGGTCTGCAAGAAGGAGATTGAAGTAGCCAAGGTGAGAGATTACCTAGAGTATGGACTAGTGTTTTGGAAACTGAAATAGTATTAGCAATGTTGTGTAGAGGGAAGCAACAGGCCTTAGCAACAGACTGGATCTGAGGTACAAAGGGGAGAGAGAAGTCAAATATGAGCAAATAAAACAATACTTTAAATAGAGTTAATTTTACATTATGCTCAATCTTCAGTTTCAGTATTGATTGGAATCTTTGCTAGCCATCTCATTGACACACTTGTTGGCCTTCTTAGCAGAGAGGATAAAATTTTAATTTAAATTTAAATTTGCAATGACAGAAGTGATGCCCCCACATGCAATGGGTGTTTTTACACACACATTTCTCCTGGATGTTTGTTGCTACATCCTGAACTTTCTGTGTGTCTAAATCACTCACCCAGATCTTAAACATCCGGAACTTTGAACTTCTGCATGAAACTTCTCCCAGAACTTTTGTGCGTAAAAGGTTCTTCTGGTAAACTGCTTTGCTCCAGTCAGCTGTAGTCACTTGGTTTCCATGGCAACCTGTCATGTTTACAGTTGCAGCTACTTTAGGCTGCCTCAGGGCAGTGTTTGTGTGAAGAATGCCTCCAGGAACTCCTCAGGGCAGTGTGTGTGTGAAAAATGCATCTAGAACTTACTTGTGGACTTGTAAACCCAGAAGATTGAAACATCCGGAACTTTAACATGTGTGTAAAAATGCCTAATGTTAAAACATGTGCGAGGACTGTTGCAGGAACCTTCTATGCAGACACCCATTATTTATTTGTTTGTTTTCATTTATTTAAATGTATATGCTGCCCTTCCCACAGTTGCTCAGGGTGGCTTACACCCCATAAGAACAATAATGGCAATAAAACAATAATAAAATCCATACAATAAAAACTCCCACCCTCACCCCCAAAAGCTTTCCGCCTAGCCCTCAACCCCAACCAAAACCTCCCAATCAACTCCTATCCCTGCCCACCAAATGCTTTTTCAGATTTTAAAAAAAATTGCACAGCCTCTGGAAGATGCTTAGGCCCAGGCTCAAGTGAACCTCATGGAGAAGGGAGTTTCAAAAAACTGGGCAGCAGCTGAGAACACCCTGCAGTACAGCTGTGTCCAATGGACAATGGTAGAAGATAGAACCTGCAAGAGGGAGCTTCCAGCTGACCACAGGGGCTGCAATGGAACATGGTAGGACAAGCTATCTTCCAGATATATGGGGACCAGACTGTTTAGGGCTTTAAAGGTCAAAACCAGCACCTTGAATTGTGCCGAGAACGCCAGGTAGTCATTGCAGTCTTTGAAGCACTGGTGATTTGTGCTCCTGGCGATTTGTCCCTGAAAGGAACTGGACCGTCGCATTGTGCACCAGCTGCAGCTTCCGAACTGTCATCAAGGCCAGCCCCACGTAGAGCACGTTGCAGTAATCTAGCCTCGAGATGATGAAAGCATGAATGACAGTGGTCAGATCCAAGTCAGAGAGAAAAGACCACAGCCATTAGACCAGATGGAGTTGGTGAGAAGCGCTCCTGGCCACTACCGCAATCTGATATTCCAGGAGCAACGAGGAATCCAAAAGCACTTCAAGGCTGAGAACCTGATTGACCTGATGGGTCTGGACCTTAATCTCCTCCAAGTCACAAGACTGGGCAACCATTATCACTTGAGTCTTGTCAGGATTCAGCTTTAGTTGGCTCATCCTCATCCAGTTCCCAACTGCAGGCAGGCATTGGGTAAGCAACTGAGGGAGCTGGATTGGATGAAAAAGAGAGGCAGAGCTGAGTGTCAGCAGCATACTGATGACACCTCACCCCAAACCTCTGAATGACCTCACCCAGCAGCCTCAGATACACATTGAACAAGAGGGGTGGCAGAATAGAACCCTGTTGGACTCCACAGGGGAGGTACACTATGGCACACCAGCATTGTTAGATAAAGGTCTTTCATCTCTAGGAGTATCATTACAGCTCTGTCAAGGAGCATAAAGCACACTTTTAAATATTAGTGGTTTTTAAAGACACTTCCAGACTTTACTGTAGATGCTAGATTTAACAGTTATCAGAATACTCCTTTGTCACCACGGACACTTCATGGACCCTCCATGTTGGCAAGAAAACATACTCAGCAGCTGATTTATTATTGACAAAGTTGTGAGAAACTTCATTTGTTTTTGAAAACAAGTCTTTGAAAGTGACTTGCAAATATGTGTGGCTGTTTTGTGGATTCTGAAAAGTGAATGATGGCAACAGAAGTTAATAGTCCATCATCATGGCTTCAGTGAAGCTGCACTGTCACAGAGTGGAAAGGAGCCACCTATGAAAGACACCAACAGTTGGCCCCATTGGCTTGTCAGTGGTCTCACAGCGTGCACTAGAAGAGAGAAGAAAACTTTCATTCTCGCGTCCCTAGTAAATAATTCATAAGACATCTCCATATGGAAAGTTTTTTTCTTTTCCCCCAAAAGTCACCGCCTTCTTTTTTCCCCTTGTGAACGTTTCTGGAATTTATTTAAAAACAATGTGACGTGGAAAGGAGAATTTGAACTGAGCATCTGAAGAAATCACCCCTGCTTGTAACATTGGAGGCCAGCTAGAAACAACAAAATACTTCCCATTAACCTGTTGCAATCTAGAATGTGACATGCATCAGCTTCAAGCATGAAAGGGACCTTGGGTGGAGCTAGACTAGCAGCAGGGGCCTGATCCCCATGCAGCCTTGTGGCAGGCAATTGCCACCACCACACTGCAGTGCCAGTGTGGGGAACTGGGTACATGAGCAGCTCCCACTGCGTGGAAGCTGAACAGCTGGGCTGCTCTCAGAACTCCCACCACAGCTAAGGAGGGCTGCAGCACCAACCACTAGGGGTGTGCATGCCATTTTTGTTATTACAATAACGATAATGAAAATTGTCGTTTTCGTTATTGCAATAACAAAAACGACAACCAAGAATAATGACAACGATAATGAAAACAACTGAGAAGATCAAAAACGACAACCAAGAATACCGATAACAATAACAATAACAATATTGAAAACGATAGCGAACATAATAACAAAAACTATAACAAAAATGAAAATGACATTGTCATTAATAATGATAACGAAAATGACATTTTTTAATAATGAAAAAAAGAAGGAAAAACGAAAACGACATGGGGATCTGGTGCACACCCCTACCGGCCACCCAAGCAGACGTCCAACCCTGTTCCACCCACCTCGCTCCCCCGGCCTGACCAAAATCCCACCATTGGCCATGACATGGCCTCGAGCGACAGCACCCACTGCTCAAGACCCCGCAATGATGCTCCCCGCGTGGTGGGGCAAGCGCAGCTGGGCACACGAGTTACCACATCCCTGGCCAGTCCTCGGATTTTTTCCATAGACACATCCATAATAGCTAGCTGTCTGCCCCACCCTGGGGCAGAGGGAACATGTGGCATCCACTGGACACACAATGCACTGCATTGCATGGTCCGGCTGTCCAGGGAGAGGTTAGGTTACATAAGGTGTGGTAGCCTCTCCTCTGTGTCATAAGGCTGAGATGGATTTAAGTCTATACCCAGGTATTTACTTCTGATAACTAAGGGTGTTGTCAGACATGATGCTAACCCCAGTTTAACCACACTTGAATGTTTCTTATGCATGTTGCAGAGCTGTACTGGTGCCCTATGCAGCCCTGCAACATGCATAAGAAATGTTCAAGTGTGGCTAAACTGGGGTTAGCGTCATGTCTGAAAAAACCCTTTGTGGCTTGGATGTTGTGGGATAATTGTTCTCAATATGGGAACAATCCATATACATTAATATACTACTGTCTTACTGACAATTGAAGTCCTATTGGTATCTGCAGCACTGGACTAACACCTGTTCTTTTACGTAGTTTGGAGTGTAGAGAAAGTAAGGTTGCCGTGTTGATCCCAAATATAGTTTGGAGTGGACGTTCAGTGAAACCAGAATAGCACCGTTTGAACAGAATGAGGCAGTGAATTTACTGAACTTCAGGCGTTAGTTTTGGGGGCTGTGTCTTTTATGATAAAGAAATGAAACATAAGTGATACTTCTCTTTCAAAGGTGAAGAGACTCTGGACTACTATTGTAGGGCTTTTTTCTGAATTTCCCTTTTTTTGTTCCTGAAGCCAGAAAATGATAAAAGAAATCATGTATTCTTCAGGAATTCTCGTGAGGGTATTAAATTAAACTGACAGCATTGATACTGCGATTCATGTTGAAATAATTAGCAATTCCAAGGCTATTAATGGTGGATTGTAGCACTGTTTTAGAGTGAGTAGGATGAATGTAAAAACCTTTTGGTGACTTTTGCTCCTACTAAAATTTAATTAGTCTTAGTTACTGGTCTCATGTTTTATGTAACAGTACACTCAAAAAATGATCTCATAAAGGGCCGTTCAAGTAAGGAACTTTTCACATAGTAATTTCCCTCCCTAAAAACTAGAATAGCATAAAATTGCTTAGAACATTTTTAAACTACTTTTTCGAAAGTATTCTTATAATTTTAACATCACCTATGGGATTGACTGGCTTTGAATTTAATGGGTGGGGGGATGTGTCACTTTGACAAGGTCAGTTTTGAAAGTGAGGCTTTGCACTGGAATTTTGGGTATTTCTTTTTGAATTAACTATGATCTATAAAATTATCAATAAAGAATAATATCTCTACCATCAAATATTAATAATGATTACAAGTTCAAAACTTGGCCTTTAATGGACATAAAATTTATGGATACTAAAGATCTCTTTACTAAATTGAGAAGGATGAGGCTAGTTGGTTTAAAAAAAAAATAATAAGGCCCATCAAAAGAGCTACAGATGGAGCATGAAAACCTAACACCATTGGGCAAAAATGGCAAAACTCCCAATACCTTCAAAGTGTTCAGGACTTCATTTTAGTAGATACCTGACAAGAACTATACGCATTCTATCATTTAGACTCAAAAAGCCCCATTCATCCTAGGTATAATTTCATTTTGGTCAGTTAAATTACTGGTGTAGGTACCAGTTGGATATTGTACCCCAGAATGCAAAGCCAGTTGTCACACTCACTTGGTCAACACTGAACTTAATACTGCCATGCAAACGGTACATAATTCGCTGCAGTCTGCTCTAATCAGCAGCCTTCCACCCTTGCCAACATTGCCCTGGTGCAGATACATCATTCCACAAAGAAGGGAGCAGGAGTTCCCTGCAGTAAGGTTAGTTCTCCTGGAGAAGTGTGAGAAAGGACCAGCGTTTCGTTTACGGAGTTTATTCCCAATGGTTTGGCATTTTAAATAATCAGCATTCTGCTCTCTCTTCAAATTCACCAGATTCAGAAAGCACGAAAAGCTATGAATTTGCATAAAAACAAATTTGAAATAAAATATTATCTTCTTCACTAATAACAAGCATTTACTTGTCATCACATCAGCCCTGTTTCTTCTAATTTCTGTTTGTCACCTCCAAATCAGTCTGGCAAATCCTTTGCAGCCAATTGGATTGTAACAGTACATCATGGTTGCATGTTGTCCTATGATGAGCAGTGAGCAGCTCTTTTCTTTCTAATCAACCTTTGCCCTTGTCCTACATGTCTCTTCCAATGGATCTTTCCTGATAGCCCTTCCTTGAGGCTCCTTCTTTTGTCTAGTATTAATGGGGAAGGGTCTTGTTCTGGCCGTACCATTCTCTACATTCTTTTGCTCCCCTTGATAACCTGAGAATGTCTCCAACTAATCCCCCATGACTGCCAAACATAAAGCCATCTACCCTCTTTACTCCACATTTCCAGGGCTGCCCAACCTATGTAGAAGGAAGGTTAGAGAACTCAGTGTGTGCTATTATGCTGACTAGATCTTGTAGTTCAACAGCAGCCAGCTGGAGAAATATGAATGTTTTCTTTTCCATTTTGTTTGTGCCAGCAAAACTCTTGAAGGACGAAACTGCGAGTCTGCAAGACTCATTGCTGGTGTAAATGGCTCAGTGACAATTATTACAGGAGTAGTCCATGTCACTATACAAGTCAATAGTTACTAAGCTGCCGATAAGTGGCAATCAAGGATATGTATCTTAGGGTGAAATCAAACAGACGATAGCCCGATGGAGTCCATTTCAGTCCATGCAGTCCCCAATCACATATTTAGCACATCCAGCCTAATAAACGGGCAGCACCCTGCCCATATTTCATGTGTTTGCAGCAGCTTACACCAATGACACTTCCCCCGGTCACCTCTCAGCTGAGAGGCATACTAGAGAGCTCCATCCCCCTGCAGTCTCCTTCCTCGTCTCTCAGCTGAGAGGCTGTGGGGGAGGAGAGGGAGACTGGATGGTGGGGAGATCTCTAGTATGCCTCTTAGCTGATAGGTGGCTACGAGGGAGATTGCTACCGCTCCGACCTCTCAGCTGGTTGGCACTCTAGGCAGGACTCTATATGCTGGCAGACATGGATGCCAACAAGGCTGTGGGTGAACCTAATTGACAAGACAGACACATGGGCACCCCCATTAGCCCTGATTGGTCCACACAGTGAGTCCATGTCCCTGGACTCTGCTGTGAGTGGTGGCTCTATGGTGACCACGTGGAAGCCATGTGGTGGACGCCTAATAGATGGGCACGTGGGAACACACCTGATGATGGCTAATGTGGGCTGTCGTCTTGTTTGATTCCACCCATAGTGTCTCTGATTTCTCAAACAGAGTAACTTGCGTACAGCAAAGACCTTCACATGGAACTGAAAACGGGGCCACAGTGCTCTGGGTTGTCTGAAGCTCCTTGTTCATCCTCACAGCTTACACAGTCTGTTTCACTACTGAACAATTAAACTTAGGAAAGGAGTGAGGACCTTTGTGTATGGCTACCTAGGCGGGAAACCTTTTTTTGGCTTGCTGTTGCCAGAGGGTAAAGTCCTGTGGGAGGAGAGCAGGGGACTTTGCATGCAAATTTGAGGAGGTTGCTTTATAAGTCTGGTAAGGAAATCTTTGCTGGTAGGGATGGGCGAAAGTGGTTCAGAAGTTCGGAGTTCGGACCGAACTCGACCAGTTCGGTTGACCAAACTGAACTTCCGAACCGAACTCGATTTTTGAACCAAACTGAACCGAACCGAATTTCCGAACTCGGCTCTGTTCGCCCATCCCTAAAAGATAATATTCCATTTATGTCAATGGGGTTTGAATTTCCGAACTTTGTTCGAAAGTTCGGAGTTTGGATCAAACTTGAATAGTTCGGTCTACCGAACCGAACTTCCGGACCGAACCGAACTTCCGAACTAAACCCAACCGAACCGAATTTCCAAACTCGGTTCTGTTCGCCCATCCCTCTTTGCTGGATCATTTTTCTTCCCAGTCAGAAAATGTGGAGTTTAATCAGTTGAATTTTTTGCAGGAATAATTCTTTTAAGATAAATAAATAAATAAAATTAAATAAATATGTTTTAAAACAGAAAAATGCTATAGAAAAATGCTGGGAATGAAAAGTCATAGCTCTATTAGATACAACAACAAAAAAATGGACTCAATTTGGATATGGGCTTCACAAGCCATTACAAAAATGTGTAAGTCTAGTGACTGTCTACAGTTACAAGAAGCTTTATGTTTACTTCGTATCAACAGCTCTTAGTCGTCACCTTGTTGTATGCCACCCTTTTGAATTGCAGACCTCCTACCTGGGGATTGTTCTCACCTTCTCCTCCCCTGCACTCCTCTCCCCTCCTTTTGCCATTGTTTCCAATCACTGTATCTACTTCACTGCTTTGCTCAGTCTCCAGTTCTAACTCCTGACTTGCCTGATGAAAGACCCTGTGAGGTCCGAAAGCTTGCATCCCTCCACCAACTGTATTTGGTCCAATAAAAGATGTTATTGTACTACTTTGTCTCTATTGCCTATATTTCGAACTAACATGCTGTGTACTTTCTGTACACATAGTCCAAAACGTCAAAAACAAAATGATGATATTTTGTTTTGGTCAGGGCGTGGTTCTGATAGGTGCAGCAGGTGCTGCTGCACTGGGGCCCACAAGTCTGGGGGGCCCGTACGCAATTAGAGTGCATATGCACACTGGAGTGGAGTGCCCCAGCAGGGGGCCTCATTCCATCTCCTGTGCCATGGCCCATTCCAACCTAGCGACACCTCTGGCTTGGGTCATTTTCAAACTGAAACCATTTGAATTTCATGAGCACACAGTACATCTGAGGAGGGAAAAAATGGTTTTATTTTGAAAACAATTGGGGGGGGAGGGGAATCAGCGTTTTTCTTCTTATAAAAATGGCCAACCTGATTCAAGAGTATAATTTCTTTTAGAGATGGAAATTCGGTTTTACTACAGGTGCCAGGAGGGATAGGAGGCCTTCACTTACAAAAGCCAAAGGACTAGAGACAAACAGGAGACTTAATTTGCAGCTTCGTGTAGAACAAAAGGTGTACATGCTTTTGTTTGTCCTTTGCAGCACCCAGGAGAGTGGGGACTGTTAGGTGTGACAAGGCTAGAACTACAAGCTGTGGCTCCTGTTTAATAAAAGGAATATAGCACAGAACATTTCTCAAGGCTTCTATGGGAAGCTCTGTCCATTTGCAAGGTTGTCTGTACATCAAAACCAGCACCTTGAATTGTGCCCGGAAAGCTATCAGGAGCCAGCGCAGACTGTGACGAACAGGTGTAATGTGCTCACAGTGACCCACCCCTGAAAGGAGGCGGGCCGCCGTGTTCTGCACCAGCTGCAGCTTCTGAACAGTCACCAAGACATAATAGGCAGTTATGCTTTTGCTAATTCTTCCATGTGGCACTAGCCCAGCAACAAGAGACCAAAAAAGAACAGATTTGTCCCTAAATGAACTATTTGGGTTTTTTCCTAATCTTTTCTAGCAGAAAGCAGGAGTGGGCATAAAGAGGTAATGTCACAGCTTCCCTTCTTCCACATATTAAATCAGAGACAGCAATACTGTTTTTACGACCTTAGGGTAGGCCCTGGTTCTGATAAGGTTTGAAAATGGGCATCTTTAGTTACTTTGGACTAAATTTTTGAATACTGAGTCCTGAACTGTGCCTACATGACATGTACACACTCATATATACATATAGGTATACACATGCATGTATATCCATCCAGGTATTTGCACACAGAATGTACATACTTGGACACACAGGTACCCATTTCTACTCTGAACTGTTGGCTACAACATTCCAGTGTTCCCTGCTAATTATTTTGTCCATGCAAGTGTATTCTGTGTACTATTGATCACTATTTGCATGCACTTCACTTCTTCTTTTGCATGTAACTGTTTAGCTTTAGACAGATGCCAATTTGTACGTGCTGATGTTCATATTTAGGTACTAGATTTGGGGTGCCGTTTAGGGATGGGCGAACAGAACAGAGTTCGGAAATTCGGTTCGGTTCGGTTCAGTTTGAAAGTTGAGTTTGGAAATTCGGTTCGGTTCAGTTCAGTTTGAAATTTGAGTTCGGTTCGGAAGTTAAGTTTGGTCGACCAAACAGACCGAGTTCGGTCGAATTCCGAACTTCCGAACCAAGTTCAGCCATTCAAAACCAGGGTTTTTGGTGTGTGTTGCCACTAGGGATGGGTGAACTGAACGGAGTTCGGAAATTCGGTTCGGTTCAGTTCGGTTCGGTTTGAAATTCGAGTTCGGTTCAGAAGTTCGGTTCAGTCAACCAAACAGACTGAGTTCGGTCCGAACTCCAAACTTCCGAACTGCATTTGCTCATCCCTAGTGCTGTTGTTTGGCACTGTGACCCAGAACAGTGACTATGGCCCTACTGCAAACTTAGCAGAATCTCTGAAGGTAGGTTATTTAAATATAGTTGTCCAAAGGAAGTTAAAAATCTTTAAGGAACACAACAACAATAACAAAACCAAAACATTCCCACAGTGAACTATACAAAAAAGGGCCCCAAACTTTCCACACTATCTTACTGTCGGTTAAAGGTCGTTGCTAAATAAAACTGAGAAACAGAAAGAACCAGGATCCTGTTTCCATTTTAATGTGCCTTTTGTTTACATTTTGCCTTCTAAAGTAAAAAGGTTGAGATGATCCCACTTGCAAAGAGGTCACAAACAGATTGGACACTACAGCCGAGAGAAAAAGGCTTGTGCTCCAAGGGACTGAGGTGAATGTTACAATAAGCACAGTTACAATGCCTCAAATTTCTGCTCGTCTAATAGTGAAAACAGTGCCTGAACCTTATCCAGTTTGTATTAAAATTGACTTAGCTACTTTTTATATTTTGGCAGGCTTGATGATAGAAGCAATAAACCTCATATTCATTGAATTAACTTTTATCTAAAGGTTTGGAGGGATGGGGCTCTGTCATCTGAAGTCTCTTCTTCCTCAATCCAGGCCCTGTAAAGTCCTCAGCACAACCAGAATTCTGCCAGAAGCCAGCATCCTTCAACACAGCCACATTTCCTCAAGCCCAGAACACTATCCTATAAGGGCTCAGTGTTCATGCCACAACTGGTTGTGTTGAGGACTTCACAGGGTCTGGCTTGAAAGAGGAGAGGCTTAATGTGACAGACCCCCATCCCTCCCAACTTTTAGACAAAAGTCACTCCAATGAAGATATGGGGGGTTTATTGTTTCTGTTTTCATATTACAAATATGTGTTACAGGTTGTTTTCTGGTTGTGTGAAAATTGGTGAGCTAATTCTGTCACAAATACATCTAGCACTCCTCGTAAGCCAGATCTGAGGATAGTTCATCACAAGGAGAACCCCAGCTCAAGCCACTACCACTGAACTGCAGGACCAATTAATGGCCTTTCTTTAATCAGCCACTAACGAGTTTACTGACAGTTCCTCAGTGTTTTTTCACAGCTGCTTGCTATAACACTGTTGCAGAGTTACCAGTGTGGCTGAATAGCTAAGCTTTGGGACTACCATATTAGAGGCCTTGTACCTTACTGTCAATGTCTATAAGTTTATTTGTAAATTAAAGTAATGTACTTCACACCTTTGGAGGCTAGAATAGCCTGGCCTTTGTCAAAAAGAAGACCGGTGAGGTCATCATGCATGGAAACATAGAGAAAGTGGTTCAAGCACTTCCCAGCTTAAGGAGTCTAAGGACCATTCCCCAGGCTACATGTATATGTGTGTGTATATATATGCATATGTAGCAGGGAAGTGCATGGGGGGAGGTTTTGTCTTTTTGTGTCTCCATTTTTGTTGTTTTTGTTGTTTTTTGTCTTTCATAGACATTTACTGCAGAACATGTATGGGCCACACTTTATTTATTTATTTTATTATTTTATTTTAACAAATTTACTACCCCACCCCTCCCACGCAGCAGCTCGGAGCAGCTTACACAATAAATGATAAATAATACATAAAGAATGGTATATTAATTGTAAATAAATGTTTGTAAATAAAGACATGTAGATTATAAGGAGAATAGAAAAGCAATGTGTAGTCATCCTGTACAATAGGAAGCCACAGAAGCCCCCTGCGTGTCCCCTCCCTCTTCAAGCCCTCTACCCCGATCTCCCTTTCTGCTCCAAGATCCCCCCTCATCCCCAAGATTCCCCAAACCCACTGCCCCTGGATCTCCCCTTTCTGCCTCTGAGTCCCTCCTGCTCCCAAGGCATCCCCTCTTATCCCAACATCCCTCCCGTCCCACTGCATCAGGCCCCCAAGATCCCTGTCCTGACCCAAGATTCCTCCCCCCAGTGCTCCAAGTCCCAAGATCCCTTCTCACTGCCACCGCCTCACCTCATCCATCACCACATCTTGGATGTTCTGCCTCCTCTTTTTTGCTGGGCCCTGCATTTCTGCTTCTGCCCCCTCTCATTCCTAGCTGCATAGAGTCATGGTGCTGCTGCCTCCTCCAGTCTCCTTGGCAACCTGGCCCCAATTCCTCCTCGCCTGTTCACATCTTCAGGCTCCCGTGCCCCTCACTGTGCATTTCTGGGAATCCTGTGCCAACCCTCCTTACTGCCCTGCCTTTTGGTCCAGCACCATCCCTCTGTTTGCTACTGTAGCTCCAGGATCCATTACCACTAGCTTCCATGCTGCTGCTGCCTGCAAAGTGCCACCTTCACACCTCAGCCGTTCCTGCTCAGAAGTCGTCAGATGACTTCTGAGGGTGAAATGGGGGCTCAGGCAGGAGGGGAGAACTATGGAGCCCAGGGCCCTAAAGGTAGCCATATTTACGGACCTGGTGGGAGGGAGTGGAGCCCCACTCCACCCTCATGGTAAAAACAGGGGGCTTCTTCAGGGCCCCCAGAAAGAAAATTGTGAGGCCCTGTGGTAAGGCCCACAGGGCCAGAGCTGGCTAATGCACAAGCACCGGCACTGGGTTTGGGGGCACCTCAGGAAATCCAAAATCGGGGGGCAAACCCTCCAAATTTTGGGTTCCCCAAAAGGGGCATTTTTGTCAAAATTCACTGTAAATTCACTGTAATACCCCTAGTATGTATAAGTACATCAGAGAGGGAGAGAGGCCTTTTCTCCTGTCTTCCTCATATTTGTGACCAACAATGCAACTACACTGTCTCTAAACTTTTTATATGTATATAAAGTTTGTGTTGGACAAAAAGATTCTTGAAGTCCCTTCTCTATAATTCTGTGAGAGAGCATAAAGAATCCATCCCTATAAGGAGAGGCCAAAGTCATCATCCTTTCCCTAATGTGCTTCCTTTTTCCTATGTATATCACTTCTGTCATTCCTAACTGAATCTAAACCAGTTTACATCTATTAACCTTGGGACTTCAGTCAGGAAATGAGAAAGCTTATAAATGCAGTATCCAGGCAAGAAGGAGATGTAGATCTGAGTGTACTTGTAAAGCTACAGATCAAAGCCCTTCACTATCTTGTGTAGGTCATACCAACAAATTGAAATGTGGTTGAGAAGACAGAGCCTTGTGGGAAATGGGAATTGGACATAAAGGTTATTGCAGTGGAAGAGCAAATGTTCCTGACTTTCTTTAAGAGCCTCTTAGAGAAAAAGGAACAAATACAGTTGTTGAGCAAAATAAGGTAAGACTCTGTTCATACTAAGGGTGTATTTAACTGCATGGCCGCCCAGAGCCACTCATCTGAACACTCGTCTGAAGGTGGAGCGGGAGCATACACGCTTCCACTCATGGCCATTCACAGAGGACTATCGACAAATCCAGAGTACGCCATGCAGGCAGGGCAAGTCAAAAAGGTCTGTGCTAACAGGCAGCTCCTGCCCATATGAACTGGGGTGGCCACACATGCCAGCAGATCAGTCTGCTGTTCATAGGCACTGTGGGTGGGGGACACAGCCTTTGCAAGTCACAGGAACCGGCCGCAAATGCTGGGAAACCCAGGTTCCCCAGTACTCATGCTCAGGATATGTCACTTTCAAAGGCCAGCCTAGCACGCTTCCCCCATGGTCCATGGTAGGGAGAGTGTGGTGGTTGCCACGGTAGCCATGCTGGGAGTCACCCATTAGAATCTCTCCCCATGCACTCCACTCAGCGGCCATGATCCCACCCACCCCCAAGCCTTGCTCATTTAAAAACACCCTGAGAAAGTGACACTTTTTAAAGTTCTGTTTTAACATTGTCATCAGAGTGCTAGCCAAATGAGTTAGGAGTTGTTTTGTAGGGAAATAGATGAAAAAATCTTCACAGCAAATCTGGGTGGAAACAAAGTAGTTCAGATGCTATCTTTTATTGGAACAACTTCTGTTAGTGAGGGCACCTAAGTTTGAGCCACACACCAGGCTCTTTCCCAGTCAAAAGACTGAGCAATGCAAGCTAGGTATATATCAATGAAAACAATACTAGGGGGTGGGGGCTGGAGTTACAAATACAAACTACTAACAAGTGTCAATGTAACCTGTGCAAAATTGCTAACAGTAAGGAGGCAGCTGTATTTCAGGCATGCTGGGTTCAACAGACTACTCGTTACCTTGAGCTCGGAAAGCAACTGAAAAAATTCTCTCAAACGGACACCTTACTTGGGGGCATGCTTTGCATACAGATTAGAGGGGTGTCTAGATAAAGAAAGAGGAAGGCATTACTGTACAGTAACAGTGAAACAGCATTTAACAGTTAAGCACTGGAAAACTGAGTAAAGGAAACAAGCTTATCTGTATGAATGGGACCCCAAAGCTGCTGTTTATAAGACTTCACAAGGATGAATACTGGTTTGGGCATGACTGGGGTGGAGGATGGAAGAGGAATAGAAGAAATATATAATCTAGCAGCATGCAGACTCTTATAGAAAATGCCTCTTTGTCAGGCATTCCTTTCCTTATAGGCCATGTTACATAGTTCCCTGCAGGAGAGAAAATAAAAAGAAATACCCTTCTAGTTGGGTTCTAAACCCCTTGATGAAATAAGTAACTACAAAGAGAACGGTAGTTACCACAGGGAAAAGACACTTCTGCTAACACTCCTAAATGTCCCTTAACCATCTACTCCTACTTACTTTGCAATGATTGCATGTTTTCCCTTTGGGCCCACTAAAGTATTTAATTGCAATTACACTCATTTACATAGCAGATGAGGCTAATTGCTGGTATTAGTTACCAAATGTATGCTTGTATTGTGAGGGTAAAAAAATGCCCTACAGAAAGGAAACGACTATGACTCTAATTAAGGATCTATGAGTTAAAGTGAGCTTGTTCAGAGATGTAAATATAGAATCAAGGTCTTTCATAGCTCTCTGGTGCTCTTTATAACACCACCCTACTTCCCATAGTCCATAGATAAGATTGGCAGATTTTAATATTATGCCCAGTGTGATAGAGTCTCACATGCCCAGATCCTGTGGTGATGGACACACAGTATGAGACTCTAGGTAGGTAGGTCGATAGGTAGGTAGATTAGAAATCCAGCTTAATTTTGTTAAGACTAATTTGTTTTAGCTTTCTGGCATGCTAAAAGGAGTATCTTGTAGTTCACGACTGAAACAAATGTAGTTGCACTTTGTCGACGCACCCCTAAAGAAGACGAGGACACCACTTGTGGGTTTAAAAAGCCACACTCTTTATTAATTGTTAACCAAAAGGGGGGAAGGGGTACCCCTCCCGCTTCCCCCTTTGAACTGGGGTCCTACCTTTCCGAACTGTTCCTAACTGGTTTCCCAACCACAGGAGGTTCCCACCCCTCACCAGGCACTGACCTGTCCGCCCGGTGCCCTCCTTCCCCATGTTCTCAGGTTAAGCCCGAGGGGAATCCTCCTGTGCCCTACCTTGCAAACTTCTTAACTTACACCCTACCCCGATCATCGGGTTTCCCTGGGCCAGAGCGGGTTGTTCGTACCTACCACCACCACCCCTTGGGGGCGGGGGGTTTAACCAATAAGGGTGAGGACACCATAACCTACTGTTTGGCACATGGTCTGCCAAGTGGGTTCGGCCGTTTGCCTCTCACCCTTGGGCTGACCATATAGTGGGCCGCACTGTGCAGCTATGCATGGCCTTGCCCATCTCTTAAGGAGATGTTCCTAATCATGCTGTGCTATCTGCTTAAACTTCTAACAATTGGCCTTAACTCAGCCCACCGCCACCAGAACCGCCAGCTCCGCTTGGCTGGTTCGCTGCCAAACCACTCAAACTTTCGAGGATCTCCATTAACCAGTGTTTTAGGACCCCGAGGTACAGGTTGCAACCCGTATCCGATAGGTGGACAGTGGACACCGTCACTCCTGAATAACTCGTCCCTGTCATGGGTGATACCTTCGTGACCGATAACCTTTCCCCCCCCCTTTCTTTGCATCCAATTCCCGATTTTGCTATTTGCCCGCTTCCTAGCCCGGTCCACCCACCCCAGGCACTGCGCATTGGCCAGCACCCTCCTCTGCAGCTTATCCAACCATACCAATGTACACCCTTGGAATCTCTCCTAGACTAATTGCAAGTCAGCCTTCACCCTCTTGGTCAGCCACAGCCCCATTACCCTAGGCAGGTTGTTCTCCCTTAAATGTATTACAAACACTGCCGGTGCAGGGAATTTTTCTTTTGCCACAGTCAGCATTGGGAGAAATTGCTCCCACAGCATTCCGTACCTACCTATCCAAATTGCCTCTGCCCAGTCACTTAGGCCCAGCTGGGTACCCCACCCGCTGCGTGCGGCCATCTTTCCTGTCCAGTGCACGATGCTGTGGCCGACGATCCAGACCACTTTCCGTCCCAGCAGAGCTGACATGTCTGCAAAAGAAATCATAGTTAAGCCATTGCACCTTCAGAAACTCCACTTGCCCGCACACTCTTGCCTCGGTGTTTCTGATATACGTGTGGTACGCGCCTGACTGCCATCTCCCTATCCACTGTATCTGCTCCCCAGGCAGTCCCATGCTCGCCGCTACTGATGCCGCCCCAATTCGAAAGGAGTGCGCACTATAGCAACCCGGGTCAAGGCCAACTTCCCTCACACACATGCTGAGGACTGCCCCGAATTGATAGCGCGCCAGTGGAGTCCCGTCCCTGTGAACAAACAGGGGACCCTCCCCCACTGGGCGGGACTGTAAGTACTCTCTCATCGTTCCCACCAGGCAAAGTCGGATGTCATCAGAGGGACAGAGCCTAATCATACGCCCCCTTCCTTTCTGATTGGTCTTAGACCTTTGGAGTTGTAACATGAGGATTCCTCCCTGCCATGCCACATCCTGAATTTGGAAGGCCCTACCTGACATGTCCGTGCTGGAGTCAGGGACCAGCTCGCTGATCCTGAAGGCTCCAAATAGTGCTACACAAAAGATTGCTCCAAAGAGTACTACCTCGCTGTTGGAATAACAGACGGAGTACAACGCCCGTATTATGCTGGTCAACAGCTGAGGGGTAATAGGGGCCGTAGCATCCTGTATGGGGGGGTTGCTTCTGGCCCAACTCTCTTTCAGATGGCTCATAAAAAAGCTGTTGTCAGGAGAGGGGTGGCCTGCCAGACAGCTCGTGAAAGCGATGTCTGATATTTTACCCAGGACTGTCCCTGGTGCCAAACCTTGTCTTCTGAGCTGCATCACAAACTGCAATATATACCTCTCAGGGATGGGGAATCCTAGTTCCCAACCTTTTTGTGACCTAAATTCCTGGAACTCGCAGAAAGCCTTTTCATATGCCCGCCTGGTTCTAGGCGCGAGGGACCCCTGCACTGCCTGATATAATTCTAGAATCCAAGGCTCCACATGTCCCTCGGGAATGGGTCGGGGTCTTCCCTGGCCTCTGGGGCCAGCTGGAGAAAACGGTCTGTCTGAAATTGAGAAAGGATGTCGGCTATGCCACTGTTAATCCCGGGCACATGCCTGGCTATGAACAAAATGTTCGCTCGCAGGCATTTAAGTACAAAGGCCCGGACCAGCCTCATGATCCTTTCCAATTTAGACGACAGCTTGTTGACAACATGCACCACCATCATGTTATCGCACCAGAACAAGACCCTTCTGTTGACAAATTCCGCCTCCCACAGCTCCACTGCCACCACTATGGGGAAGAACTCCAAGAATGTCAAGTCATGGGTTAGTCCCTGCACTTCCCATGCTTCCGGCCATGGGGTCGTGCACCATTTACCTCTAAAGTAGACCCCCAAACCGTGGTCTCCCGCAGCATCAGAGTGTATCTGCAGCTCGGCCTCTAATAGGAGTCATTGCCCCCAGAAGCTCACTCCATTATAGCCCTGGAGGAAAGCCTCCCAGGTCACCAAATCCTCCCGCATCACCTTCGTCACCCTGATGTGGTGATGCGGGGGATGGTCGCTTCCAATGCGGGCATATAATCAGGACATTAATGCCCTCCCTGGCGCGATGACTCGGCAGGCAAAATTTAGACCACCCATGAGAGACTGCAGGCATTTGACTGTTACCTTAGGGGCTACCGAGATGGCTGCAATCAATTCTCTGAGTACCTGGAGCTTGTCCTCCGGCAATCTTGACAGAGAGTTTACCATGTCCAGCTCTATGCCCAAATAAGTCAACCTGGTCATTGGGACCTCGGTCTTTTTGGGCACCAACAGCACTCCCAGCTCCTTGGTGACCTCCTGGAATGAGCCCATTTCCAGGGCGCATTCCATGGTCCCCGCCCTTCTCACAAAGAGGAAATCATCCCAATAATGCGTGATCCAGCTCCACCCTGTGCATTGGCGTGTGATCCATTCAAGCACCGTGCTAAACTTCTTGAAGGCCATGCATGAGATGGAACATCCCATGGGCATCGCCTTGCCAAAGTAGAACTTACCCTGGAACTGCATGCCCAGCAGCTTGAAGTCCCCAGGGTGCACTAGCAGGAGTCAGAATGCGGACTTAATGTCGCACTTCACGAGGAGGTCACCCTTCCCACAGGAGGGCACCATTTCAACTGCTGAGTCAAATTATGCACTGAACAGAGGTCCGGAGGGATCGCATCATTCATTGACTCACCTTTTGGGTGGGACAAGTGGTGAATCATGCGGAACTTTCCCGGGGTCTTCTTTGGCACTATGCCCAGGGGGAGATATCTGTAGCATGGGCATAGGCAACTCACCAAAGGGGCCTTGTATCCTCCCTTCCTTTACTTCCTTATTAATTTTTAGCTGGACTAGTTGTTCATTCCCTGTCACTGATTTCAAGTTCCTGGCACCCAGGTGATAGCAGGGTCCCTCTGTCAGAATCCTAAAACCCGTCCTGAATCCCTTGACTACGTAGTTGGTGGTCACTTGATCAGGGTACCCGTGGGTTGCTGCCAGCAAGGCATCATGCTGTACTGGGGTTGGCACCCCCTTGGCTGGCAGGGCTCTGCCTAGTGCCTGCCCGCCCCGTTTCTAGCTCCATACTTCCCGCCCCGTTTCTAGCTCCATACTGTCTAAACCTGTTGCACCCAGAGGCGGCGTGGTCACCTGCGCACTGTGTGCACACATGCTTAAACTTGCATTGGGTCAGAAAACACCTGCCTCCATCCTTGTAGTCCCAACACGTTGACCCTACTGGTGGCTGTCTTGTTCTCCCACTTTGGCCCCCATCCCCTTGCTGGATGCTCCCAGCGTGGGAAAGCACATCCCCACTGTCAGATCGCAGGGCATATCTGGAGCAGCTAATACACTCCAGCCAGATGTCATGGGCGTGCACATCCCACCGTAGCCGCGTGTTGTTGGCTGCCCTATGCCAGAACGATTCATCGTAGCACAGCCAAGCTCTGGGTCCTCCCGTATCAAAGGCTCGGCGCACAATGTCCAAGTATTTGATCAATTCCAACCCACGCTCTGAGAATTTAACCAATATCACCCCCATGTAAATTGTGTAGGCTGCCGTCCAGTTAGACCAGGAGCACTCTGCCTTTGGCCTCTTAAACCTCTCTTTTTCGTTCCTTTCCTTCTTATCGTTGGGGTCAGGCAGGGGTATAGCTACTGTGGTGTGGGGGGCTCAGTTGCACCCAGGCCCGTACCTGTGGGGGCCCATGGCCAGCCAGAGCATCATGGCCCTGCAGCGGGCCATGATGCTCTGGCTGGCATCATGGCCCGTGCTGCGTCCTAGCCCCACCGGGGAAGGAGAGGAGGCGAGCTGCAGCGCTACACTGCTTTCCCTCCCCGGGGGCCAGGACGTGGCGCTGGCAATATAAAAGGGAAAAAAAGGTTTCCTTACCACCTGCCGCTCGCTTCCCCCCCTCGGCAGCTCCTAGAGTGGCGAGGCGAGACGCTTCCCTTGCCACTCACCGCCACCGGCCACCCTTGCAGTTGCTGCTTGCCACTTCCCCCCCTCTGCAGCTCCTAGAGTGGCGTGGCAAGGGAAGCGTCTCGCCTCGCCACTCTAGGAGCTGCCGAGGGGGGGAAGCGAGCGGCAGGTGGTAAGGAAACCTTTTTTTCCCTTTTATATTGCCAGCGCCACGTCCTGGCCCCCGGGGAGGGAAAGCAGTGTAGCGCTGCAGCTCGCCTCCTCTCCTTCCCCGGTGGGGCTAGGACGCAGCACGGGCAATTAAAAAAAAAACCCAACTGCCCACAGACTCTCTGCGGCAGCGTTGCTCCAAGGACTTGTGCTGCCTCTCTGTGCACCCGCAAACCCAGTCCCAGTGCGGACTCTGCAGGGACTGGGTTTGCGGGTGCAGGGAGGCAGTGCGCGAGTCCCTGGAGGAGCAATGCCACTGTCGCTGCCGTGCAATGGGGACCCAGCTGGCCCAGCCTCAGGTTAGTGCCGTGTGGCCCCCCGCCTGCCCCATGCCCCCTTACCTCCCTCCTCCCCAGCCTGCAGTGTGCCCCATCCTCCTTCCCTCCTGTCCCACCCTCAGCCTTCCCCTTCCCCCCTGCCCCCCAGCCTGTCCCATCCCCCTTCCCTCCCTCCCACCCACAGCCTGCACCCATCCCCATGTGATGGGTACAGGCTGGGGGAGGGATGTAGGTTTTGAAATCTTGAGATTTAATTGTTACTCTTGTGATATGTTTTCAAAATGTTGGCAATGTGATGCTTGTTTGTGATAAAATTGAGATTTTTGTGATAAAAATCACAAATTGTGATAAAATTGAGATTTTATCCTAGCCCTGTCTTCTGATTTAATATTCCTCAGCATGACCTCCTTGTTATATAGCGGTTTATAAATTAACAGTACATGTAAGAGACTAGTTTAGTTTCTATAAATTTCACTGCATCTTTGTTCCCTCTCTGGTCATGTGTGATCCTATGTTCCTTTTTGAGACTGTGGTCATTGGTGTGTCATCCTTCTCGCTTCTGTGTTAGCAGACAGACTTGTTGCTTGCCTTTGCCTTTGCTGTGTTGTGCTTGTCCCTTTTAAGTTTGTCTGGTATTACCTGTCTTAAATATGTGAACAGGATTTTTTTATCCTGCTATGGCACTACCACTGATGGAGAGAGAGAGAGAGAAGGTGAAAACAGACATCATGCTAACCACACTTTAACCACACTTGGTGGTCATTTATGCATGTTGCAGGGCTGTATTGGTGCCCCATACAGCCTTGCAACATGCATAAATGACCACCAGGTGTGGTTAATGTGTGGTTAGTGTCATGTCTTTTTTCACCCAGAGAGTTGTCCTACTGGAGTCCCATCCACTTACTGGATGAGATGCTAGTAGGAGGGTTCTCTCAGTCTCCAAGTGGTAGGGTTTTACTCAGCAACAAGGAGTTCCCAGTGTAAACTAATGTTCTTCCCATCACCTCTTAATGCTTAATGCTCCGCCTACAATGTACAAGCCCCTCCCTAAAGCTCTGCCAGCCATAAGGTTCCGCGTGGCACTGAGATGGATGCCAGGGATGGACAGGCCCTCCTCCTCCCTTAAGCCCCTCCCCTCCCTTAAGCCCCACCCACTTTGGGTTTTCAGAGTGCACGCACGTGCTTTGCATGTGCGCACATGAGGGGCCCATAACTAAGGCTTGAGCTCAGGCCCTTCTCAACCTTGCTATGTCCCTGGGGTCAGGAATGGGGTCACTGAAAAGGAGGGTGAATATATCTATATATTTGCCACTCCAGATCTTCTCCTTAGTGGCCTGGAGCAAATGCTCCCCTAGCAGGGCTGACACGTTGGCGTAGCCCCCCGACAGAGGGCAGGGGTCCTCCTTACATTAACAGCATCACATGGCCCTGCCCGTGCAGCATGGCTCCGCCCCCCACACCTGGACTGCCTTATACCTGTGGGCCAGGCAGTGCCCAAACCCTTCGGCTTGGCAATGCGTGCACCGCCCCCCAGGATGGCTCCCCACCCCCACATGGGGAATACTGACCCCGCGGCCAGTCTCTGTGTGTGCACGTTGCAGCGGGACTATCCAGTGCCTGGCATCTGGTGGGCCCTTCTCCCCACTGTTCGCTGTCCCCTTCCCACCAGTAGTCATCAACCTGCTCACCTTCCCTGGGTTCTGGCTCGCATCAGGGCCTCGGGCCACCGTTGGGACCCACTGCCCCCCACTGCCTCCTCTGGGCCACTTCCAGGCTGTTGCTCAAAGCCTGCATCCCCTCTCAGAGTGCCTCGATTTGCGCTTGGTGGCTGAGCAGGAATTCCTCCCTTCGTCTGCTGGTCCCGGGCTCGTCATCCCTATAATGATATGGTAGAACCTGGCATCGCCCACATCCCTGGCAGAGTGGGCCCTCACCACTGCATGGGGTAGCACACACCGCCACCTCGCTCAATACCCCAGTCTGCCTGGGATCCCCCTGATGGCTGCTCTCCTGCTCATTAACCTGCCCCTGGGTGCTCTCCAGCTCCTCTATGTGGGCCTGCGGGCCACTAACTGGGCTTGCATGGCCTGGAAGATCGCCTCCTGTGAGGCCCCACCCCACTGGTTCCCTGTGGCTTTGGCACCTTTGGGGCGAGCCTTTGAGACCCGCTTGGCAGGGGCTGTCCCCTGGGCCTGGCAATTGTGTGGCGCCATGCGGCCCAGCCTCTCAGACCCCTGTGCTGTGCTTAGTTTCCCTCACTTCCCCGCACAGGCAGCCAAAAGTCGGGCTGTTTCCCCGCTTTTCTTCCCTCTTCAGAGTCCACCCGGCACAACTGCCACCCCCCCCTTCCTCGGGGTAATTCTAACTAACTGGGGGGGGCTTCACGGGTCCTCCAGGTGTGGGCCTACTCAATCTCCTCGTGTTCCCTACCCCAAATGGGCCACACTCCTGCCCCTGGCCTGCTCACTGGTGCAAGGAAAAAAGAAAGGCCGGAGGCCTGGCGAGCTCCGTTGTCCTGGCGAGGCGTGCGACCCACTCCTTGCCTCGTGACCCGCTTGCACATCCTTCCCTGATCCACCCCCAGCCACAAGTGAGGCCTGCGATCAGGGAAGTCCCAGCTCTCGTGAGAGTCTCGGGCACCTGTGAATTGGTTTCTGGGCAACCCCACAGTCCGCCCCACCTTCCCAGACTCCGTATCCAGCGGCCATACCCTCCGTCCTTGCCTTCTTCTGCAAGAAGGGGGGGGTGCCGCCAAACCCCCGCCACGGCAAATGCGGGGGGACATTGATATATACCCACACTAATCTGATAGTTTGTTTTTTTATTGCTTGTTTTTTTAACTAAGTTCTTCTATCACATTTTCCACAAGATTTATAATTTGTGAGCCTCCCTGAGCCTTTGGACAAAGGCATCATGGAAATTTAAATAAATAAATAAATACCAAATCTTGAGGGAGGTTGCAACAGGGTGTAACTTAGGCCACTTTCAGACCAACCTCCCTCCCCCCCCCCATATTCTGGCTTCAGGTGGGAATGTGCAGCCAGGATATGCGCGGGTCTGAAAGCGCCCCCCCACACACACACACACACACAACTTTGCTCTATATCTCTGCAGGTGTTTGCCAGCAAAACCACGCTTGAAGGGGTGGCTTTCAGACTGATGGCACCCTACGCATATCCTGGCTGTGCATTCCCACATGCAGCCAGAATATACGTGGGGAGGGGGAGGTCTGAAAGTGGTCTAAGTCACTGTAGAGTGCAGCCCTTGCTGCTGTGTGTGACTTTGGTTTGGGATAACTGACCTGGAAGCTGTCAAGGGGTAGCTGCCAGTTAATGGAGGAGAGTGAGGATGGAGGGTGCTATTAATTGGCTGAATAAATTGGCTGAACTTGTGTCTTGGAAAGGATCAGGACCCCTGTTATTGGGGAAGTCTGACCCCCCTCTGGTTAACCAGGTTTGCAGCCTTGTGCTTCTGGACCCCTTGCTGCACCTGGATCATCAGGTTGCAGCTGTGGCCAGGAGCACTTTTCACCCACTCCATTTGGTGAGGAGGCTGCATCCTTTTCTTTCTGAATCAAATCTGGCCACCATCATCCATGCTTTCATTACCTTGTTGCTAGACTACTGTAATGTGCTCTATGTGGGGCTACAACCTTTGGTGACTATTTGGAAGCTGTAACTAGTGCAAAATGTGGCAACCATGTGGCTCCTTTAAGGGGTGGGTCAAAAAAATAAATAATAATCTTTATTTTATATAGTACCATGAGAACATTACATACAATCTGCACTGGTTCTCTACAACCTTCCAGGCACAATTCAAGGTTTTGGTTTATGGTTTTGACTTTTAAAGCACTAAAAGGCCTGGGCCCCGTATATCTGAGACATTGCCTTTCCTTCCATGCTCCACTGCGGTCCCTGTGATTGGCTGGGAGCGCTCTCTTGTGGGTACCGTAGGCCAAATTTGTCCATAAAATAAGGGCCTACAGGAAGGTGTTCTTGGTTGCTACTCCGGTATTATAGAACTCCTTTCCTCCAGAGGTCTGTCAGAGACAGAGCCTGAGCATATTCTGGAAACAGTGTAAAACTTTTCTTTTTGGTAAAGCATTTGGAAGGCAGGGTTAGTGGTGAGACTGGGTCTTTCTTTTAATGAAGTTTTTTAAGAGAGTTTTATTGTAATTTTGTTTTGTGTCTCTTATGTAAGCTGCCCTGAGCCTTAGGGAAGTATGTATAAATAAGTAAATAATAAGGAGAGTTGGAGAGAGAAGTATGTTTTTTTTTTCTACTGACAGACCGAGGCGCCCAGCAGTCATGGTCTCCTGGGCACTGAGCAAAGAGGGGAAAATCAAAATGGCCCTGAGGTAGGAACTAGTCAGGTGCCAGGCTTTTAAAGTGCTAGAAGAGAAGCTCTTTTATATTATCATTAGGTGAAGAGTGCTGTCTACCCAGCTGAAATGAGTAGTGCATTTATTACTCATGAATAATATCCAAATTTTCAGGAAGCTCTTCAAATACCCGACCCTATACCCACAATAGGAATGAGTACTCACCCGTTTGAGATTTTAAATGGACAGAGAGTGTGCAAGTAAATTCCCACTAATTCTATAAGCTACTAGCTATTAGAAAGGGGTTTGGGCAAACAGAGGGCAGCATAGAACCAAGGAACCTTGGCAGAGCTATACAGGGACCATCCTCATGACCAAAGTAGATAGGCACTACTAGATGTTGCTCTGGTAGCTCCCCTGATAGAACTTTGGAAAAGAAGTGTAAAAGTTGGAGGTTCAAGGCTCCTATAGGCAAAGAAACGACATTGAAACATCAACATATTTCCTCAAGTTCTCCCAGCCAGGGTGGCTTTTTAATGTGAACTAGGCATCGAAGAAACCTTGGGCCAGAGTAACATACAATTTAGGGATAGGGGAGATTGCAGATAGATAAGATACACTTAAGGACTGAAACTCGTTCTTGGCATGTTCTAATTTTTTGACAAAAATCTCATTTCTCCATTCTGGGAAACAAGAAGGAACCAAGAAATGGGTCAGATTCTCCTTGAAAAAAATGAGAAAATATTGAGAAAAATCAAAAAGTACTTACTGCAAGGCTGCTGGCCTGGGGACTACTTGCTGCTCCCTGACTCCACGCTGCATTCTTCAGCGAGCTGAGATTGCTCTCTGATTCCCTGAAAATGCTGCACTCTGCAAAGCTGAGCTGGGACCCAACAGTAAATTGTCTGAGTGTGGAAGGGAGCAGGGAAGCCTCTTCCCAACTGTGTGCAACACTCTAATCAGTCCCCATTTCCAGGGGGACCCATAGCAGGACTGAACACAGTGCACCTCTGATCGGTCCCCCTGGAAACAGGTATTGATTAGAGTGCTGCACACAACTGGGAAGAGACTTCCTTGCTCCCCTCCCCACTCAGATAATTTACTGTTGGGTACCAGCTCAGCTCTGCAGAGTACAATGTGGCTGGAGAAGAAGAAAGCAAGCTCATCTCTCTGCAGAATGTTGCATAGAGGCAGGAAGCAGCGAGCAGCCACCAGACTGAAGCCCAGCAGTTCAGGGGTGAGGTAAGGCAGCTGGTGTCCTGGGATGGCATGGAATGCCCCAATACTTTCTTTTTAAATAATTTTGTGAAAAATCTTGCAAGATCTTGCACTGGGAGTGAGATTTTGGCAAGATCTCTGTTCGAGTGTTTAATCACATGGGAATTTCTTGCAAGAATGTTTTAAATTCTCATTTCAGCCCTATACAACATTTACACTTATTGTAATTCCCTATAGACTAAATTCAACAGAGTTGATCCTTTTTACTATACATTTCACTGCAATTTTTAAAGTCATCCTTTGTCTCCTCCTTGCCCTTCTCTGACCCCTCCCCCTCCATATGAATGTTGTCTCCCCTTTTAAAAATAAGAATAATATCCTCCTTGATCTTGATATATGCTGGGACAGCTTTTTCTGTTGCCTTTCATCTTGTGTAGCTATTTATACCATCAAGAAGCAAGTGCCAAGTGCTACCATTCTTCTGGTATTCTCATTTCATACCCACTTTGCACTGAAGTGAATGACTACCCAAATTGCAGAGTACTGGAGTAGCTGGTCCCCTATCTTTATTAATTTTGTCACTGCTTGTTGCTCTACTCTGATAATTTTCCATTCTACAGTATTTGGTTACCTACACAGGTCATTTCATGAAATAAGACTGGCTGTCAGCCAAATATCAACCTTTCCCTATTTTTTTTTGTTTAAAAAAAGGGAAGAAAAAACCATTTATGAATGCATTCCATGGATACCATAGCCTCTCCCCCTAAGTGCATATTCTTTTAAAATAGATACCTTTGGAAACCTAATCCCAAATGGTATGATGACAGGGGTCATGTCAGTGTCATTTTTCAGATTTGTGTGAAAATCCCTTTCAGGCAGTCTCCCCTTCTTGCATTTCATCTCCTTTTTGGAGACCTCATGTAGTGTAATTACTTAGCTATAGCACAAAATGTAAACAGGACATCCTTTCAGATAGGAGATCCCAGCATGTTGAAAAGTAAACGTTGTAGTTCTTGTGCTGTTCTGGAAACAATCCCAAGTGTTTCACAAAAAGATACTATAACTGGGAAGTCTGACTGCTAATATGGGATGTAAACACAATCCTTTAGGAAAAAAACGAATAGCCTTCTGTTTTAATTGTTGCTGTGTCAAGTAGGAATTATCCTTGTAGCACAGCAACCCCTGCAGGTGAAAACTATTGCCAGTTTGCTTTGACCTCAGCTTAATAAGATTGTCCTGTAAGTGAGAGGGAGATTTTTGCACCCTATTGTTCAAAGCAGTGGTTCCTTTTTTAACTATTTGATCTGATTCTTTGCCATACAGGGTGTTTTCAAACGTGACGGATCCCACCATGGCCATGGATTGCTCTGGGCCATGGCAGCAGCTATCACTCGGGCCGGGACTCAGCCCGACTGCTGAACAAACATTGCAGCCGCCAAGCTGGGGAGGGGGCGGGGAGACACATGGATGTGCATCCGTATATCCCTACCCCCATGCTACGAGGAGTGGCCTGCTCCTTCCCCTGACAGACAGCCATGGCAGCCTGTGATGGCTGCCATGGCTGCCTGGAAATGCCGCCACTCCAGTAAGTACAGCAGGCCATCACCTGTGACGGTCTGCTTTTCCCCCAGTCGGGTAGCCCTTACCCGGTTGGTGATGGCGGTTAGTCCAGGCTGTGAGTTGGGGATGGTCTGACTCACAGCCCAAGCTAATGCCACCACCGACCAAATAACGGCCCGGGGTGACATCTGACAGGTGCCTATAGGCACTAGAGCAGATTAAACCGCACGACTGTCAAGCCTGAAAACACCCACAAATATTTTCAGCAGGGTTTTGCTGCCCCCAAACCCACAATATTTTAGACCAAATCTAATTTCCCAAGACACTGGAAACATTTATTTTTTCTCAAAGAGTGATTCTTTTAAAGGAAAGACTACCACAGAATTAGTGGACTTTGTCCAGTCATCATTTTTGGAGTCTCACCATTCCTTCTCTGGCAGAAAGCCCATGAGATGTATTGAATGAAGAGGTTTTCTTCACACAATTTTCCATACACCAACTCTGCAGAGTCCACAGGAAATGCAAGAGGCCAAGACCATCCATGCTGAGTGTCTGTGGTCCCCTGTTCTCCTCCCACACACACACAAACATTTTCTGACAGTGATGGCTACAACCACGTCATGTTGACCGTCTCCTCTTGTGGGCACATGACCTTGGGACACTTTCATAGGGGGTCTCTCCCTACGAAAGGGAACAAGTGCAGCATGGGTCCTATTAACCTTCTAGGGGGTTCTCAACAAGGCTGGTGAAGGGATACTGTGCCCCCACCCCCTCACCCAGACTGCCCTTTCCCTAACCAGACACCATCTGTGACGCTGATAAGAGCTGGTGGGATGCTGCTACAGAGCGAGTTGATTATCTTCCTGTGTGAGAGGAGTGGGATCTGATTATACAGTTTGTAGCCCCAGCTGATCATTGGGGTGCAGTCATATTCTTTGGTAGCTAATACTGGAAATGGGCTTCCTAGAGTTCGAATTCCTTAACTTTGAGATCAGTACAGTTACAGAATCAAACTCTGCAGTTGGTCTATCCCAATCCTCATAACCAAGTATCTCAAACCATGGCAAATTTCAGATCTAAATTTAAGATTTGAGTTCCTCTCTGGATTAAACTATAATTATATTAATAATAACAATATTTACTTCCCTTAACATATTTTATCTTAGCAGTCTGAGAGCCAGCAGAGCTCATTTTTGCTTGGTAACATCCAGGATATTTCCTACCTATTTTGATCAGTGTTCAAACAGCACAAAGAAATGTGACCTTTTGACTTCAGTGCTGAATTTGAGAACTCACAGCTTATTTTATCACTCTTTTTCTCCATTGTTAAGAATTTAGACAAACAATATGTGCATCCCATAGAAAATGATATTAAGTGACTAATTTACAAACTTGTGTCATGATAGCCTTTCCATCTGAAATAGTAATAATTCCATTTGTTGTGTGCAAAATATCTGTATACGTTTTTAAAAGCAATACATCAAGCTTGTTGATTCAGATATACAACCCTATTTTTAAAAATATAGCATTACTGAGGTGGGGGGGAAATTGTTTTACGATTAGTGTTCTGAGATAAGTCTATGCAAAATATCTGTATACGTTTTTTAAAGCAATATATCAAGCTTGTTGATTCAGAAATATAGCATTACTGAGGTGGGGGAAAATTTGTTTTACGATTAGTGTTCTGAGATAAGTCTATGCAAGAGAGAGAACTCACTGTAACCGGAGCGTCTTGCATGCACATAACCTGAAAATTGCTTCTAAGGCACTGAGGCCAAAGTCTTCCCCCTTCAATATAAAAACACAAAGAAAGGAAGACTTACCTCTAAAGACATGTGACTCCTAGGCAGATTCCTTTCCACCACATCATCACCTACAGTAGGCAAGGCATGTGAGAGGAGCAGAAACAAGAGGCTTTCCTCTGCCATGAGATGGTTGGAAGAATATGGCTCATAAAGAAGCTGAAGGAAGCTGGCAGATTTGTCACTGTATTCAGAAAGAGATAAGTAGCCTGAGCACAGAATAAGGAGCTAAGAAGTCCTGAGTCTCACTTTGATTTTGATTTTCTTTTTTGGAACTGTGGACTGGTCACATTGTTGCTCAGATACTCAACTGATGATAGCCATAGAAGTATCTGTGAGGACTGTCCAGAACATAAAACTATTCTCCTTAACGGTCTCCCTATATGTGAAGTAGAGACTAAAGTGGTGGATGTAGTTGAGATGCTTGCTTTGTGTGGATTTTATGTACTGAACCATTACATTTCTAGGAACATACCTGTGAGCAGGATTCTTTCCTTTCAAGTGGAGACGCACTCTGTATTTTCTCTTGGAGATTTGACTTTTGATCTTTAATCATAATTACTTGTTAGAGTCACTGTGGTTTAGTCACTAAGTGTGCAGTACCTGGACTGGAAGGTAGGCCCTGGTTCAAATTTTACCTTAGCCTGAAACTCACTGGGTGACCTTGATCAAGTCACAATATTCTCTCAGCCTAACCTACCTCACAGGGTTGTTGTGCGGATTAAAAGTTGTGTTAAATTGTTCTATGTGAAGCACTCCGAGTGCCATGGCAGGGAGGCGCTAAATAAAAATGATTATTATTAGAGACATTGCCAAAATTAGATAGCTAAAAAGCATTTCTTTATATGCTAAGTAGCAGAAGTATTATTACACTCCAATCCAGCACCTGTTTTGACAGTGAGACTTAAATAACTGGGAGTAAAATAAAAGAGCAATTTGATTGATTGTTTGTTTAATCCAACAGACTAATTATTTTCAATTTCATTTTTTGAAGTTCCTCACATATCTGTCAAATCTTCATCAGGGGAATTATCCCTGTCACATCTCTATTATTTTTTTTCCATCATTATCATTCAATAAATTATCAAGAAATGGATGCACAGCAAACAGCATTAGTAACATCTGAGCACCTTTTAATTAGCTGGGGAGCCAGATCAACTTGGAGTCTCTGCCAGACGAAAGAAGACTCTGCTGAGTGGAGAATCTCCTAGGGAGAAAATTGCAGAAATGTTAACACCTGTGCCAGACTTCTAGTGAGGGTCAATAGGCAGCCAGCATAGCCTTAAAAGCATGCAGTATGGGCCAGATGGAGCAATTGCCCAAGGAACCATGCAATGGTGTGATACAGCACCTCCATGTTGAAATCTATGGTGCCCTAAATGATAATTAAAGGTGCCTTTTTGTTGGATCTCCTCAAGGTGGGGGTAGAAACATTATCACCTCTTTCTGAGATGAACCTCTGAGCATGGCATGTCCTGTATGACTAGACTGGACTGGCTGACCTTAGGAAGGTTTCATTTGCAATATATTTGCCTTCAGAAGAAGAAAAAGGAGGCATGAAATAGGATATTGCTGAATATCATATAGAATGGGAAAGTCATGAAATCGAGTGCATTAATTTTAAAGAACAGGGTAGCTTACAACTTAAAGGATTGGATCCTCAGAGTGACAGTACAAGTAAGTCCAAGCAGATCTGTGAGAAAGAGCAGCAGTGAACAGCCACATCACTTGAGAGGAAGATAAAAGACAAGGGTGGAAGGGAAAAGTCCATATGGAAGGCCTGGAAGGGAAAGTCTATCTTGGCAAGCAGGGCTGGTTTGCTTGGAGGAGTCTGGTAGGACTGGGCTCCATTTATTCTTTCAGATGAGTGGTTTTCATAAAGCCTAATCCTCTTTCTTACTGCCAGCATTATCTCTTTTGAGATCAGCACCCAAGCCAGACTGAAGCTTTTTGCCTTGGCTAAAGATGCTGACATAATCTTGTGAATATTGAATTGTTTGAATCTCTGCCATGGAAACTATCCCATAACAGAAGCTTCTATTACAACAGATCATATTCCTCACTTCAGTATCCAGGGGAACTGTTACAATAGTTACAAGAGTGTTTGCTCTTGCAAACAGAATGGAGTCTCTAATATCACAGAAAGAGTTGTCTGCAGATGTAAGGTTTATCTGAAAGATATACCTATGGTACTGTTGTGTGATGGCTGACACCATCTAAAATTTTCCTTTCTTTGCCAATTCAATTTTTTTTTTAAATCATGAGATTTCATGAAGTGTTGTTGAAGAAGCCAAACAGAAAAGTCCAGTAGGGGTCTTGTAGGCCAAAGTACCATACATTCCACTGGGAAATCTATAGGCCATGCCCAATGAAGATCTTAAGAGGACTGGGTTTTGTGTGCAGAGTCTGCCTGACCATTGATCATCCACTACTGTTCTCTCTTCTACTCTAAACAACCCCCAACTTACTGAAAGTCTTGAACAAGGCCAGCAAAGAAGCTTTCTAACCTAGCACCATTCATTCTGGGTAAGAGCTGTTTTCAGGAGGGGCGGGATATAAATCGATAAAATAAATAAATAAAATAAGAGGCAAAGGCCTTGTTACCCTCACAAGCACAGAGAAACCTGACCTGACTGATTTCACAGTTACATCAGTTTAGATCACTGTAAAGTGTGATCAAAAGAAACCCAAAGTTTTAAGGTTTGCATCAAATATCAAGTTCACTATCAGTTCAATATCTGGTGCATGTACTATCTGAGGACTACAGTGCATCCAGCAGTGGCAAATGAATAGTTTGGTGATCTAATAACTCTTTTCCATTTTGATAATCGCATCCTATGAGCCTTAACTGTACATTTTCTTACTGATAAGGGAGGCTACACTATAATCTAAACCTACTACTTTTTCTTTTCTACAGTTGATTGGCAAGAAATAGACAGATAGAGAAAGGGACATTTTAAGAGTATTCTTGATAAAGCCGTAGTTTGAGCCTTTTGTAATAAATCATCATCTTTGAGGCTGATAAGTAATAAGTTAGCATCTAATCACTTCAGTACACTTTGTATGTGTGTGGACCATTAGAAATACTGTGGTAGATATAGAACAGTGGCAGCCTTTGGGATGAATAGCAAGAGGGAAATGGGTACTTTTTATGCAAATGCAAATCATGCTGATATAAAAAATCTATATGTACAGAGCCTTTAAAAATACATAACCCAGCCAATAGGAGGAGAGAAGGAAGAAAAGGGAGAAGTGTACTGAAGTGGAGATAATGTTTAATTGTTTGCTTTTCTTTTTGCTAGAGAAAAGGTCCTTAATGATTTTTATTTATTTATTTATTTAGGCCTCAGCTTTCACTATAGCCTTCCAGAAATAAAATGCATTTGTACATAATAAATCGCATACACAAAGAAATCTACAGATTGTCAAATACAATAAAGCCTAAGACCCCAATCGTCCTAGATTTATGTTATAGGCCCCACTTGCAATAACTGGCAGGGTTTCCCCTACAGCCCAACTTTTGCCATCTTCCGAGAAAAGGTGATTAATGAAATAAAACCCAATTGGAAAGCAAATGCTAACTGGAGAGTACATTTTTTGCATAATGAAGGTAGCGCCAGGTAGCTTGCATAATGAGGGTGCCAGGGGAGAGGCTCCCAAATTATGGGTCTGGACCCCAAGTGCAGTTGTACCATCTACAGATGAGAAGTGTGTGTCATTTTGAAATTATTAGGGTTAGCAGGAGCTCTGCTTCTTAATAATACCTCTGTATCTTCTTCCTGAAATGAGCCTAATGAATCCCATCTGATTTTCAATACATATTCTTTAGATATTCTGAAGAGGTCAAACTGTGACCCTTTTCAAATGGGTCACGGTAGGTGGGGGGACGGGTGTTGGGTGTGCGGCTATTCCCATGAGCGCACACCCATCTCCATGCACAGAGCAACCGGCATTGGAGCCCGTTGCTCTGTGTGTGGGTGATGGGTGGAGCATGGGAGTGCGCACACATCCCCCACCGTGGGAGCTCTTCCCAAGGATGCCCCCACCCACTGCAGACCCACCACAGGCAGCGTTTGTACAGGCGCCCCCTGCACATGTGTGGGGGGAGGGGGGGCACCTATGTGAAAAGGGCCTGCGACTCTATTCCATATTTTTGGCTTTCCGCGAATGTCTGCAGTGTGTCATTGCAAACCCGAAATGTTAAAAATCATGTCAGGCTCCCAAAATCATGAGCTTAGCTATAAAGCTTCATTATTTTTTTCTAAAAATAAAGCTTTGGGCTCTTAAGGCTGGTCTTTTGATTTCTAAGCCTTAAGTCACATTTTCAAGCTTTTCTCCATAACCAAGAAATTTACTTCTTTCTTTTTTAATGGAAGCTGTGAATCTCATGATTTTATCACTAGTCTCATGATTTGGGACCTTAATAAATCCATAAAATCTTGAGACTCAGGATAAAACAATGAATTTTGAAAATACTAGCAATGCTGCATTCTCTGACTAGATGACACTTAAAGGTCTCTTCCAACCCTACAGTTCAGTTAATGCTGGCTTCAGTTTGCTTCCCCAGTAAAGCCAAAGCTAGTATGCTTTCAGGCAGGGTGTATGTATATATACCCTGCCTGAGCAGGACTACAGACAAGTGTATATATAAATATATATTATTATTTTTTTGCTGCTGACCCAGTTTGGATCCTAAGGGAAATGTAGGAGATCGACTGTGTTGGCAACTTGGGATTTTAGCACACAAGAGGGGAGGGCCCTGGAGCCCAGGGTCAGTCCATGCCTCCCCCACCATAGCACTGTAGTTGATCCTTGGACACTCTAGGCTGCTGGCTGCAACTCTGTGGTGCTGAATGCGAGTAGAAGCAGCCACACATCCCACAGACGGGTGCCCCGCCATTGCCCAACTTTCCCCGGATTCACCCACACAGCGTCATCAGCCTTCCCTGGGATGACGCTGTTAGTGGCCCTAGGGTGAACATCTGGCAGCCACCAGACAGACGTGCAGATGTATATCCGGTGTTAATGGGGGCAAAAGCAGGACAACATGTCATCTGTTTACACCCTTAGCATGGAAGGAGACAGTCTGAATACTGCTTATTATAAAGTCAGGAGAATATAGCAAAACTGAAGTGAGCTTGCAAAGAATCAGGACAATTATAGGAGCTATTGTGATTCTGATTTGGAATTACTTTTTAAAATGGGACAGGGAAGACTGCTACTTAGCCAGGGTCATTCCCCCTGCATCCTCCTTCCCAGTCATGTTTTATGAGCAAGCCATGTTCAGTTTGGGGTGGGTAAGCATTGGAACTAATGCTGTAACCCAACAGAAGCTCAGGAATTCTATTGGCTTTGCAATTCCAGCACAAAGGTAAATGGTTTTATACTGTAATCGTTTTTCTTCTGTGTGTGCTTCACCTTTGAATAGAAGAAGTGTTCTGCATGTCTGGTATTTATGTAGGAAGAATACTTGGTTGTGGTAGAATTCAAGATGGAGGCTCTTACAAAGTGAGAGCTTTTTCTTTTCTCTTTCATGATAATCATGAGCAGAGTGGATGTAAAATATACATTATTCCAGTCTCAAATGTTCTGCCTAATACTCATTCTGTTCATATGTTAATGTAGCCAGGAGTTAAGCCCTTTGGTTCTTTGTTGGTTTCCCTAATCAATTATGAAAGATTTACTACTACCAAACACAGCACTCAGATGTCGTGTTGGGTCAAGAAATGAAGGTACTGCTAGAAGTTGTGCTATAAATAAGAGCTTGTCTATCCAACAAGGTGGCAGAGTTAGGGGACATTAAAAACGTGTTAATCATAAAGTAATCATAAAGAGCACAGGTGCCTCTTTCAACATTTTTCACTTATTAAATCCCATCTATTTTTAAGACTGGCTATGGAGTTTTACTGTATGTATGAAAATTGTTGGCTTTGTGTATTGTTATACCATTACCATTATTTAACCACACGTTCTGTAAAATATGTGGGGATGCTAGATCAGTAAACATAAAATAATAACTACAGGAAACGTTATTACTGCAGTGAGAAAGAGCTGATGAGAAGGTATCTGAAACTTATTATTAGACAGACAACACTCAAAATTATGGTTAGGTAGGAGCATTTCTCAGTTAAATGGCATGTTAGAGATGCTGTTGCACAAGACAGGATAGACATACACATATTTTGCTATAATAATACTTTTCTCTAAAAAATTTCCCCCTTCCTTTTCAACAAACTAGATCCTCAAAGTAACTCAAAGGATACTTTATTTATATGCCTGCTAGTTCAGGGCCCACATACCAATTCATCATGTCTCTGTCTTCTGCCATCTGTTGTAAATGAACATCCCTGCGTACACTTTCTCAAATATCTGTGTTTTCTATTATGTAGATTAATTCAAAATGTATAAAAAAAAATTAAATCTACAGAGTACACTGCCTGTGTGCCTAACGAACCTCACTCGAAATTCATCATTTAGCATGCAGTAAATGAAAATAACACACCAGCAGTGCAAGAAAGTTAGCCCTGTGGTTCTACTAACAATTGTACCAATTTGTTAAGCTAATTAGCTGACAAAAATGGGTATTAAATGGACTCTAGATATAATATACAACCATTAAAATGAATTTTGAAAGTTGAAATTACATGCATAATCCTGCCATTCCTGTGCTTGGAGAATTATAAAGTATACATTTCAATTCTAAAGATCTGAGCGACTAACTCACAACCAGTTTGTTTCATGCATTTCACCTTTTCCCCATCTGCACTTTATTCACAAACAGATTTGGAAAATTTCAAATCAATTTCCCCCTCCCCCCAAAATTATTCATTATACTTTTCAGCCATTAATTCTTTATCTCCAGATCATTTGCATAAATTCAGTGTTGATTTCTCAAGTAAACAAATTGGACTCGAATTATGCAAAAACACATGTGTGTGTTTACTACCAGGACTACAGTGGGACCACTGATGCAGTCCTGTGTTCAAAGTGCTATGCCAACACGAGCCTCAGTGAAATGTTCATGGCTTATTTATTTGTTTGTTTATTTATTTAAATTTTTATCCCACCCTTCCCTAAAAAAGGCTCTGAGCAGCTTGCAAATAGACATAAAATATATATAAAAGCACTATAAAAAGTCCATAAAAACAAGACAAAAACAACTGCCAAAACCCACAACCCTCTACAAAATCAACCCAATATCACCTCTCTACTTCCCACATCCAACCCCTCCCTCACACCCCTACCCCAAACCCACCCACCAAACCCCCATCCCCTATCCCTACCCACCAAATGCCTTTACAAACAAAAAGGTCTTACACCGCTTCCAGAAGACATTCAGGCTCGGGCTCAAGCATAACTCTGGGGGAGGAGTTCCATAACATCAGGGCAGCAACCAATGAGGAATGAAGGGAAAAACAGACATAACCGTGGTCCACTTTGACCCTCAGACCACGAGCACATCTGTTTTTGCAATGCCAGATGTTGGCCCAGGATTGCCCCGGACCATGTCGGTGGCTAGTCCAGCTCTGACTTCAGGAAAACCCTGAAGTCGCAACTCGGGCTAAGGACCAGCAAACCAGGCCAAAGCGGACCACAATGAGCTAGAGTGGGCTAACATGTCTGTTGTGGCCCACCGTGACCCAGCCCAGATTGGAGCCAGCCATAGCCAGTTGCCATGGCTACCCATCATGGTGGAGGCAGGGTGCTGGGAGTGAGGCAGGGGCAGGACTGGCTATCCACACGTCTGTTGCGTCCCTCCCTAGGCCGCTTGGGTGGCAGGACAGTGACCCAGCTTCAGGAACGTATGGTTGGTGCCTTGATATGGCCTGGACCATGTCCCTCATGGATTTCCATCCTGGGTCAGATCGTGACAGCAGCACACAACCATCACATGTGTTTTGAGCTGAAGTGGTTTGTAGAGCACAGCCTCAGGGTATAAACTGAATAAAATCTTTGCAGTCTCAAGACTTTATTGTTGTTTTGGTTTCTTGCTTGGATAACTTCCATAGCAAATCAATGCAGAACAGAATACAGGGTGAAAATTCTACAACTTAATATGTGATTTAATTTTTTTTCAAGAGAACAGACTTACACGGCCTGGGTCCCATTTACCTATGAGACCGTCTCATCCCCCTGGTTCTGGATCACCCCTGAGATCAACCGGGGGCACCTTTCACGAAATCCCCTGGGTGTCCCAGGGGGCTACTATGGAGAGGATGTCCTTGGCGGTCGCATCAAGACTGTGGAACTCCCTCCCAGAGGAGGTACGCTTGGCCCCAGATCTCTCCTCTTTTAACTGATCTTGTAAGACCTGGCTGTTCCGTCAGGCTTTCGGCATGTGAGATGGGTTGGGTGGGATGGTTTCGAGGACTAGGGCAGGAGGATTTTTGTTTTATGTTTATATTTTTATGACTTCCCCCTTAAGGTGGTTTTATATTTGTATTTTATATGTTTTATATTTTTGTTTAAAATTGCAAGCTGCCCTAAGCTGCTTTACAGAAGGAGTGGGGTATAAAATTGTGTAATAAATAAATTTATTAAATAAACATCCAAACATTCCTGGACCAAATTTGCTTTGGTGAATAGTCAGATTTGTAAAGCTTGCATGCTGACATGTTTCCAGCATATGCATGTGTACACACACACACACACACACACACACACACACTCTCACTCAAATAGAAATTCTCCTGAAAATATGAATGAAGAATTTAAGGATAAACCTCAATCCTGCTCTAATATTATGGACACTGACAGCATTCTGTGTAATTAGCATACGTAGTGGCATTGCCTTCCGTGGGGTTATACCAGGCGGTCAATGCTACAATCAGGAGGTAGCGTTTACAAGATCAGGTCCACTATCAGAAACTGTTTAGTCTGGTGAGGCCTATATGTTGTCTGTGCACAGAAGTAGATTATGCCTGAGGTAAATAATCTAAATTTTAGATTATTTAAATAATACAGGTAAATTTGATGACAAAATTATAGATGAAAGTCAAAAATTACAAACAGCTTCTGACTTGCTCTGGTCTTAATGCTTCACATTTTCCATGGCTCCATTCAGAAAAAGATTAACAAAGATGTCTCTTTAGAAGTCGCCCCACCAGGACTGTACAGTATGATGAATAAGAAAGCTGGCAAAGATTCATGGAGCTAAAGGAAGCATGTTGTAGCTAGAATAGCTAAATTGAATGAAGCAATCCTACAGAAAGATCCTTTTAAAAATGTTAGCACTTCATGTCCTCTCCCAAAAATCATTTCACCGCTATCAGTTTTGATAAGCAGCCTTCCTCACTGATGAAGCTATAAGATGATAATTTCATTCAGTAACTCTCACACCCTTTCCTGCTATTTGTCTAGTGCAGGAAACTATGGGTTTTCTTGTCGTGTGGACACAGCGGAAATATCCAGCAAGCAAATACTGACCCTCGCATGCAAACAGGTCCATATCCTCTTTCCGCCTGACAACTTCCTTCCTGTCTGCTAGGAACAAATCTACTCTTCAATTTTCCAGAGTTCTTTCTACAGGCTACTCAAAAAGCCCCGGGTAGAAGACAAACATTTCATTAAGGTGTACTTCATCTAACAGTTGGATAGGATACCCATGCAGTCAGGCTGGCAATTACAATAGAAAATGGTTTGCTTCCTTAACTATAGCAATACTACAGCTGAGTCACTAAATGCTCTGTTCTAGAGGGTACTCTGGTATATCACCATTTTCAATACATTATACATTATAAACTCTTGTCTGCAGTGTTAAGAGAGTATTTCTTGAGTATTTGAATTTATTTTTTTTACCAAAGTTATTTATATGCTGTTTATTTACAATAATACAGCACCATAACCAGTTGGCCAGAGATATACACATTTATATATATACACACAGGGAAACTGACTTTATTATTATTTTTATTATAATTATTTATATAGCACCAGAAATGTACCTGGTGCTGTACAGTCATAGTTATTGACAGGTCTCCTCCCCAAGGAGCTTACAATCTAAGAAAGACAAGGGAGACAAGAGAGAGGTGAACATAGGGAGAGACAAGGATACATTCATGAAGTTGCAGGTGCACATACTTCACTTAGTTACAGGGAAGAGGAGGAGTCTGAGGGAAGGAGGGAAGAGGAGGCATCTGTGACAGGTCTGTGGGGATGAGGAGCAAGGGAAGCCTGACAGAAGAGGCAGGTTTTCAGGAGGGATTTCAGGTAGCAGAACAAATGTATTCAGGGAGGGCAGCAAAGAAGAAAGACTGAATATGTTTTGAGCAACAAGAGAGTTGTGAGCACACGCAGGTGGTGGCAGAGGAGGAGCGAAGCTCCCAGGAAACAACTACAGGGAGATGGGGAGAGCAAGGCCATGAAGAAGAGCCTTGAAGGTAAAGACAAGGAGTGTGTGCTAAATACTTGCAGGTAGAGAGTGCCAGTGTAACATTGGGGCTGATCCCAAGCCCCTGTTCACAAGCAGGCAACCTGCTCACAGCCCCATTATGGGGACTGTGGCATGCATGGAAATCACGCAGAAGCCGTACATGCGTGAGTTCTGGATCGTACCTATTATCTTTATCATTAACTTCATTTAAGTATATGGGACTAGGGGTAATTTCAGACATGACGATACCACGGTCAACCACAGTGAACCACGGTCAATCCCGCAGTGCGGCCAAAGAGCCGTGAACGTCTGATCAGCGGCATCCAGATGTTCACCACGGTCAATCACCCACAGGGGCCAAAGCCAACCATGCTTCCGGAGGTTGGGACGGGACCATCCCTGGAAGCGTGCTGAATGTGATTCCCACTGGGAAACTGCCAAAAGTAACAACTGAACATCAACCAGCAGGCGGAATCAGAACAAATGATCCCCAGCCAAGCCAGAGAGCGTGCAGCATCGCTGCCAGGCAACAAGCAACACACAGACTGGGGAGGGATATTTAAAGGGTACGCAGCAGCAGGGGAACGTGGCGGGACAGGGAAGGATGGAAGGAAGAGGAGAGCGGAGGGCGAAGGTTACAGGGGTGAGGACTGCTTGTGTGAAAAGTTCTCTCCGCTAACCTGAGGAGTGGCGGCTGCAGTAGGGGGCAGTAGGGCGGGCCAGGGAGTAGGCAGGGGGAAGGGGGAGGGCACAAGGGGGCACTGTATGGACAATAAACACGAGGTGTAGCTACAACAGCTTTATTGTCTGCTTCATGCTAACAGGAAGAGGTCAGGGGAGAGGCTAGCCTGCCAGCCGGTGTGTGGCTGCAGACAACGCCCCTCCCCTGGTTGCACCTGCACTCCCGCTCTGGGGGCTCGTGCCCTGAGCCCAGATGCTCCCATCAGTGCGGTCCGCAGGTGGTTGCCTGTTGTCAGTACCTCCCTTCTATCAGTGCTTGTTGGACTTTCTGTGTGCTCAGTTCCTGCAACTGTGCTGGGCCCGCTTCCCATGCATTGCTCACTAGCCATGCCTTGTTGCGGCCTGCGGCCTTATCGCGTGTCCTTGGAACCCCCTGCTTCCCTTTCCAGCCCACATGGAATCATGGGGCCCCTCTTTCCTTGCTGCTCAGACCCTCTGCCTGCTGGACCATGGCCGGCAGTGCTGCCCCTGGGCTCCCATGCCCCGGATCACCTGACGCCCCCCCATAGCTGGACCTTCCGGGAGACCATGGCCCTATGTGACCTGTGGCAGTCCCTGGCCATGCAACTGTTCCTGTGCTACCCAGATACCCTCTCTGGTGCCTATGCAAGTCTGAGCTCTGGACTTTGCTGCTTTGGTCTATTAGGCAAGCAGTAGCGCACACCGGCTCCACGCGGAGACGCTTGGCCTCCATCCCTTTCCTGATGGGCGCGTTCTGGACATGAGGTGCTCGCATGTGGTGTGGTCCATGGCGGAGACCATGTCCGCCCTCTCGGTGGGTAGTCTGGCCGGGTTCATGACCTGTCTGGAGGAGGGGGGCCCTGCCCTGACCGTTTCCTTCTTCTGCTGCATCCATGGGGCCCGTGGCTAACAGCGGTCATGTGGGGCAGCGTATTACTGCCTGTTGGAGCTTGGGCACCTGCCATGGCCCCCTGCTGCTGACTATACCTTGTCAGGGCCCACCAAAATGGAGCTGGTGGCGCTGGCCGCTGTGAAGACCTGTGCTGATGTTCAGGTGGGGCTCGCCGTGCCGGATCCATTTGAGGCATTCTACCTCGTTGCCCACCACATGACGGGGCTGGGCTACCACCGGGGCATGCTTCAGTGGCCCCACTGTGTGCATCTGATGGGTCAACCAGTCCCAGCCCCCATCGTTACCCCCTGCAGCTGGCTGTGAGGCCCCCTGTGTAGTCAGTGTCATGGATGTCAGCCCCACCGTGGGCTCCCAGAACCTTCCTGCTGGCTCGGGGCACTGGTGGATCATTCCTTGCAGTTCCAGCCTCGCAGCTGTTCTGGCTGATTCGCTTGCCTCCATTCCGCTCGCCTGTGTCACTGTGCCCACTCCATGGGCACCCCCTGTCCTTCGCTGCCTGTGGTGTTCCTCTCCGTGCCTGGTTCCTCCTTTGGCTGGTTCCTGCTGCCTGACACTGCTACCGGCTCTCCCCGTAGTGTCTTCCTCCCTTGCCCAGCTGCCCACACACCTGTGCCCATGCCCATGCCCTGCCCAGTCTCTTATACACATCTAGATGTGTATAAGAGACAGGCTCCAGTGCCGTCCCCAGCTTTTTTGCCCTTCCCCTGTAGCCCTGCTCCATCCCTGTGGGGACCCATGTGACTTGGGCTGCCTGTGTTGCTGTTGGGTGACCTGTGCTCCCTGTGCTGCCAGTGGGGTTCTGGGTGCCTTTCACCATGTCCTGGACTGTTTCCAGCCCAGTCCCCTCCATTGCCTTGGCCCGGGCTCCCTCCACCGTGTCCATGGTGCTGTGTGTGTTGACCTTCCTGGTGTGCTCCCCCTTTCCTTCCTTTTCCATTCTGGTGTGTTTGTGCCCGGGCGTGTGTGTGTGCTCTGTGTTCTGCTGTGTGCGTGGCCTCCCTGTGCCTGTTGTGTGTGCCACCTCAGCCACTCTTCTCCCTCCTCCCCCTCCCTTCCCGTTTCCCTTGTGTGGGCGTTGCCTTTTTGCACTTTTGGATTCCTTTGCCCTCAGTCTGCCTCCCACCCCGGTGTCTTCTGGGTGTTCTGACTGCGATCCAGCATCGGTGTAATGTCTGTTGCACTGCCCCGGGTCATGGTCGTCCATCCGTTTCCTTGCCAGGGTCCCACTCCCGTCACCTCTGTTCAGGACTTTCCTGGACCATGGGAGGGGGTTAGCCGGCTCGCCACAATTGGGAATCCACGGTGGTGAACCGGGTGCGTGTAACGTCTGAAATTACCCTAGGCTGAGCCAGAGCTCTAGGTTTGGAACACAAGGTGGTACATTTCTGTACTGGCCCAAGAACAGCCTGGGGAAAGAAGTAGCTCTTTTCCCTACTCCCCAGTTCCTCCTAGGAAAATAATTTATGGTACTACATATCTGAAAAGGGGGAAGTTTACATCCCCTCTAGCATAAGCTCCATCACTACATGTTTAGGGCAGGAGTAGAGTCTTACCTCTACCATCCGTCTGTAAATTGTAGGGTTGGAAGGTATCTCAAGGATCATCTACTCCAAGGTCCTGCTCCAAGCTTATATGAGCAGTAACTAGAACAGCTGAACTCTTACTCTGTTATGAACAAAGGGTGCAAAGATTTAAAGTGAATAGTCACTTCCCAATGGCTGACATTTTAACAGGTATCCACTAACTATTGGTGTCTCAGTTTGACCATGCCCCTATGATTCTCTTTCTTTGCGCACAATGAAATAACAAGGTACTAAGCAATAGAGAATGAGTCCCATTCTGTTTTGCTCCTTCAGGAAGTTTTACTGCATCACAAATGGTGGGTTTTTTTACTTGTTGACAAATCAGGTGAATGTCTACATTAGAATCACAGGATGCTACATGCCAAACCTGAGGTGCAGTATGTTCTCAGAAATGAGGGAAGGTGCCCATTCAAAGGTTGCAGGCATTATGCCTGGTTCAAGCCAGTGGCAACATTCTTTTGGTATCATAAACATAAAAGTTCATCCTTCCTAAATAAAGAAAAAACAATAACCAATATTATCTTGAGTACACGAGACCTTTTCCACTAAGAGGGGAAGAATATGGGTCCCATACCATCTTCTGCACCAGGGCTTCCTTCAATCTATCTATGGCCTTGGGGACCTCACCTGTTCTCTATGTGTTTTTAAAGATCATTGCTAGTGATTCTGTGATCTCTTCAACTAATTCCTTCAGGATCTTAGGATGCAATTCATCAGACCTCACCAATTTCAGCCACACTCCCATAACTTACACTTGCAAGCATAGACTCAAACGTTTGAAGCTAGATGCTTAGCACCCAAAAAAACAGGGACAGATTATCAATAGGACTCAGTTCCCATTTAGATAGAAAAATAAGGGTCAGAAAAAATAAGTGAGGTGCACCCTTTGTGTCCCTTATTGCAATATTTGCGGAACAGCTCAATAAGTTAGCCAAGCGTATGAAAATCTGGCCCTTACTACTACTATTTTCTCCACCAGGGTTCCATTAACAAAACAACTCCATGAGTTTAACTCCTCCCTCCATGATTATGCTTCCTAACTAAGGGTGATTTCAGACGTGATGCGGTAGAATCCACCACAGTGAATCCCACTCCGGTGTCAATGGCTCCACCATGGGCAGTGGTGAGACGCGTGGCCCCAACAGATGTGACAGCGGCGGCATCACCGCCCGGGGTCAACCGGAGTGAACCCGGGCCGGAGGAACCCAACAGGCATGACAGGGTGGCGAGAACCGCGGTGGGAGCCCCACAAGGCACCAGGGTTGCGTGGATGCAAACATGACCATCGGAGGGCAAACAAAGCCACAGACAGTGGAGGGCCCTGCCCAGGAAAGGGAAACATGAAGGGAGGGGGTGGAGGGAGCTGCAGCACTTGCAGTGCTCGCAAACAATGGCTGCACTGAAGGCACGCGCACTTCAAAACGAGAAGCGCACACACAAACGAAGCAGCACACTCGCACAACAAAGGGGAGCTGAGCAGGGGGACTGAGGGAGGCACACACCAGGGGGAGACTGGGAACCCCACGGCCGGTCAGATGCACGGGAGGTGGGGGGGTGGGGAGGGGCCGGCATGGCCAGCTCAGCAGGAGGGGAAGGGGGCAGGAGCCCAGCGGGCAAGGGGAAGGGGAACCAAGCAGCCCAAGGAGACAGGAGGCAACACAAGGCACAGTGAAGTGCAACAGGTGTTTATTGAGGACACAAGCGGCACCGGCCAGGCGCAGAGCCATACAGAGCGGGAGCGCGCAGGGCCAGGGTGCAGGAGAAGGGGCAGCAGCAGGGGGGCATGGTGCCCAGTCCAGAAGGGAGGGAACCAGCACAATGGCCCACCACGGAGGTCACACTGAGGGTTCTGGGGCAGCGGCAGTGGGGCAGCGGCAGTGGGTCCCAGTGGGTCCCAGGTGAGGCGGCAGCGGGTCCCAGGGGTCCAGACGTCCCGAAGAGGCAGAAGGCATTGGCACAAGCACCCAGGCCACAGATGGAACGAAGGTGCTGAGGAGGCAGCCGAATGTCAGATGGGCCCGGAGCGCCCTACACCCAGCTGCAGGGGCTCCCATCGGGTGGAGGGGGTGGCAACGACAGCAGATGCACATAGCGGGGCCATTGTCACAGTCCCCAGAAGAAGCTGCACCCGGCCATGTGGAAGCAGATCAGGTAGAAGGCCTCGAAAGGATCCGCACAGCTCACCCCGAGTTGCACATCAGCGCGGCTGCACACCTCCGACAGGGCCGCCAGCTCCGGTCCGGGGGGGGGTAAGCCATAATCAGCTGCAGAGGGCCAGGGCAGGTGGGACAGCTCCAGAAGATGGTAGTAGGCAGCCCTGCGGGAGCGCAGTTGCCCATGGGCACCCTGTACGCTGATGAATTAGGACACAGCCACGGCAGGGCCACCCTCACACAGGCAGGTTGCATATCCCAGGAAGGTACACACACACTGAGTGGAGGCCGTCTCGGCAGGACTCCATGCTGCTAGGCCCCCCAGCGTGTCCGGTAAGCACCCCTCAGGGAAGGGGGTGAGACCCAGGTCCTCACAGTGCACACGGCAGTTGCCAGCGATCGAGACATAGCCAAAGCGCAGCATACCAAAGCTCAGGCACCAATAGGCATCCGGCCGGGTGGGCAAGGAGCGCAGGCTGCGCTGAACGATAGGTGAACACCACAGGNTGGGACAGCTCCAGAAGATGGTAGTAGGCAGCCCGGCAGGGCCACCCTCACACAGGCAGGTTGCATATCCCAGGAAGGTACACACACACTGAGTGGAGGCCGTCTCGGCAGGACTCCATGCTGCTAGGTCCCCCAGCGTGTCCGGTAAGCGCCCCTCAGGGAAGGGGGTGAGACCCAGCTCCTCACAGTGCATGCAGCAGTCGCCAGCGATCGAGACATAGCCAAAGCGCAGCATACCAAAGCTCAGGCACCAATAGGCATCCGGCCGGGTGGGCAAGGAGCGCAGGCTGCGCTGAACGATAGGTGAACACCACAGGTCACACAGGACCATGCTCCCGCGGGTAGTCCAGTTGCAGACAGAGGTCCCAGAGCCTCCGAGCGGGACCTCAGACTGAGATGCAGCTGCCATGGTGAAGCTCCCGGAGGGTCTGAGCCGCAGCGGCCGTGGGGGCAGCATGAGATGCGGGGCTGGGGGGCTGGACAAGCAGACAGGGGAAGCCAAGGCTGACAGATAACGCCAGGACAGGAACAATGGGGCTGCTGTGGAGGCATGCGAAGGGAGCGGGCTCCATACAGCTGCCAGCATGCAAGACCGGACAGCCCCATGCATACACACCTGCTAGTGGAGATAGAAATGACAGCACGTGCATGCACAGGGGGGAGAAGCGGGCCAGGGGCCAGGGCCCGAGCCCAGGGGGGGCTGCACAGGATACTCCCGATGTCGGGCCATAGCCAGTACATTGGGGTGGGGCACACAACCATGTCATGCCTGGTGCGGGACATCCATGAGGCCAGGGAGGGGGTATGCACCTGTAGGAAAGTAAGCACTTGGGCATGGTTAGGTGTGCAGAAGTCCATTTATTGTGCTCTCCCGGTCCCGCCCCATACCCCGGTACACGCATGTGCCCTCATGCCATTCCCCCCTCCCACCCCCTTGGTGGTACCGGACGCCCCCTCCCCACCCCAGCCCCTATTCCACCGCCCCCGGGTGGGCCCCTGTCCCTCCCCCACCTGCACCTCCTGTGGCCGTATCGGGGCCTAGCAGCCCAGCTGCTGGCATCTGAACTGTGGGGGAATGGGTCCCCGGATTCACGGTCCCTGATGCTGCTAGGGAGGAGGGGGGGTGGTGCTAGCAGGGCCTGTGGTATGGTCGGTGGGGGTGGAGGGGGCACAGGTCCGGGCACTGGCATTGTACCCAGCGGGGCTGCTGCCATTATGAAGGCACTCAGGGCCTCGGCCTGCAGGAGGAGGGATGTGCCCTGCTCCAGGGAGCGGTCCAGTTTCCAGCCAAGCTCCTTGGACCATCGGTCCTGTCAGTCCGAGTGGGCCTGGAGTGCCTCCAGTTGGCGGTCCATGTCCCGCTTCATCAGCCGCCGGTCCTTCCGCACCTCTGCCAAGAGCGCCCAGTCCCTCCTCTCCACCTGTTGCAGGGCCCTCTTTGTCCCCTCCTCCAGCCAGTTGACAGCCTCCAGAATCTCCTGCGTTTGCCATGTGCTGGTGGTGAACAGCTCCTGCGCAAGGTCCTCCTGGCACCTGTGCGCCCGCTTTCAGTGCTCCCACATCCTCTGGGCCAGCGGTACTGGCGGCCCCCAGCCATGGCCCTCCCGTGCTCAGGGCATTAAAGGGGTTGGTTCATCATGTGGGGGGCTGTTCCCCTGCCCCCCTCCCATCTCCGTGCTTTGAGCACTCCTTCCCCCTGGGATGGGCACCTCCAGCCCCTGTGTGGCTCCCTCTGCCTGTGCCCCATCCCTGCCTCTGGGACCATGGGGGAGGGCCAGCTGCCATCCCATTCCCCCCCTTTGGCCCCCCTCCCCTTGGGGTCCGTGCATGTGCCCTGCATTGCCCGTACCTGCTCCCTCGGTCACCGGTGTCCGTTCCCTCCGAGGCTGGTCGGTCGTTGGGGCTGGTGTCTGACTGGTCTCTGGGTCGGCATGATGTGAGGTGCAGGGTGACGGTCTCTTCCTCCCCCTCTACCTCCTCAGAGTCCGCTGGGGCATGCATGCCCTCGCCAGAGGTCAGACTGGAGGGGTGTCGGGCGCGTGTGCGCGAGGTCCCTGGCATCTCCTCCGTGGCTTCGATGCCCGATGCCCGGCCGTGCCCGGTGCTCTCCAGCTGCAAGGGGAGGGGTCCTCATCCGCAGGTTGCTCCTCCCAGGCGCCCCCTCCTACCGGGCGCCGGACAACTATGGATCCCTTGTGGTGCAGCACCCAGCTCAGCGCATCCATGTAGGGGGAGGCCCGTGTCACCCGCCCGGGGCACTGGTTGTTGTCCATGATGTCCTTATAGCCCATCTTCAGCTCCTTGATCTTAGTCCAGCACTGTGTGGGCATTTGGCCATATCTGCCCTCCCCTATCTCCGTGGCTATCTGGGCAAACACCTGTTCATTCCGGGCATTGACAGCCAGCTCAGCCTGCATCTCTGGTGTCACCCAGATAGCTATTAGGTCGTGGGTTTCCTGGAGCCCCCACTGACACCCCCCCGTGGTACCGGTGCCTGGGTGCTGGCCCCTCTGCTGCCTCTTCCTCCTCCGTGGCCACCGCCGCCTGTCCCTGGCTCCCTCCGGCCTCAGGTTCCTCCGGGGCATGTGCCCTCTTGCTGGTCTGTTTGTGGGGGCTGCTGGTTAGGCTCCTGGTGGCTGTGCTCCCTCCCTCCTGTGCCCCTCCTCTCCTTGGCTCCAACCCGCCTGCTTCCGGCTGCACCCCCTACCCTCTTCCAGGGTGGCCCTGTGTGCTGCTGGGTGTCCCCCGCTGGGCTGGGTTCCCCCTCCTGCTGCTGCTGTTGCTGCTGCACCTCCTCCTCACCCTGTCACTCCATCCTCCGCTTGTTTTCCTCCTCCCTCCTCTCCATCGACGACTCTGCCACATTCCCCTATTGCTGCCTGCCCTTTAAATCTCCCTCCGTGTGCCGCTTGTTGTTGGTCGCCTGGCAGTGGCACTGCGTGCCGTCACCACAGCCCGTGGTCATTTCCTTCCACCACGGCCAGGGGTTTCCCTTCAGACGTTACTTTTCATTCACCCCTGCCATGGTGAACATTCACCACACTTCTGGACCTCCTCCTGCCCCGACCTCACGAAGCGTGGTTAGGTTCACCCCGGCCCGTGTTTGACTGTGGTGAACATCTGGATGCGGGCCAACAGACATGCACGGCTCTTTCACCACCACCCACGTTTGACTGCGGTTGACTTTGGTGAATGCCGAAAACGTAACGTCTGAAATCACCCTAAGTCAGTACCCCACTCCCTCCTCAAAATAAAAGTCTCCAATAAGCCATAGCCACTCAGCCTCCCCATTGCACTTGGAACTGCTCACCATTACTTGCAGCTTCCTCTCATCCACATGTCACACTCAAGTAGGACAACTACTACAGCTTTAGTGCTGATCTGTTTTACTTACAGTTAATGCTATATTAGCTCACTAGAAATCAAGAATATAAGTGCATTCCAAATCAGGCTCTTCAGCTTTAAAATATCTCAGGGGGGATGTTTATAATTACAGATCTACTGTATATAATTTGGATAGGGCAAAAGTGTTCTGGGCCCCCTGTGGGCAATGAGAGTATAAGGACCTTTCTCTGACAACCTTTCAGTCTAAATAATGTTTTCTTGTCATAAGTGAATTGTTTTTTAAAAAATGGAAAGGATGCATCAGAATTAAGATATTTTAATTTATAATAGCAATGATGTTTTCTGTACCTGAACTTTATATATTATCTTTTATTCCCACTTCCTTATGGTGTCATCTCTTTCTGTAGTTTTCATCTTAATTTAAGACATATTTATCTGCTATCATTACTACTAGCTATCACTAGTAGTAATTAATTAATGAAAGCAGGAATTGTCTTAAGTAACTTCTGTTCAAGATCATTTGATGTTTTCACTATTATTACTGATAATTTATCAGTAATTGTTTTAAACAGGTAACCTCTGCTCTGCAGTTACTAAGGGTGAGTATACCGACTTGTAGACCTCACTTATTGACTGCCATTAGACTCTTCTAATGTTACCAGTCCTTAATGTTGGATCCATCTGCTATTTTGGCTTGAGTTTCATTTTATATACATTTATGGTAGAGATCAGACATATTTTGCATCAATTTCATACAAAAGTCAAATTTCTCCTAATGTGGATTTTCAGCTCTTCCTTTCCCGTAATGATTTTTAATGGCTTCTTAAAAAGAAAATAAGTCTTCTGCAGAGCCAAAAAGTGATTCAGTTCTTCACAGGGTTGGTGGTGCAGCAATGAAGGCAAGGCAAAATTGCAGTTTTCTGGGTGCTTCTTCAAGAAAACATGACAGGACAAATGCTGCTTTCCTTTCAGTTTCTTCAGCAGAAACTTGTGGTAGGACCAGGGCCTAAAACATCCTCTTGCTTATGATTGGTGTGAAAGATACTGAGTCAAATGTTGCTCTCCTAGACCACAGTAAACCTGCAGCCACTCCAGTGGAAGTGAATAAACGGAGCATAAGCCCATCATGCTGCTCACATTGGTCACTTTGGGATAAGTGTAAGCCGTTGTTTTAGTTTCACAAGTTCAGTTGTCAGTTGACTAATGTTCTTAACATAAAGGTCACAAATCCCTTTGCACTTGTTTCCTTGTTCTCAGCAGGAGTCCCCTGAAGAGCCTCTCTTTTCCACTCCTGCTCAGGATTGGAGGGTTGTTTTTAGCACTCTGGTCTCCCTCAGCCTTGTTCTTTTCTAATCAGGAAAAGCAGCTGTGAATTCTGGAAGCTGGGCGCTTGCTGGAGTTTTAATTGTAGCAAAGACTTTTGAACAAAGAAAGGACATGAGGTGTCAGCAAGAATTTAGTTTCCATGCAATTTTAGGCCTAAGTCTTCAACCAGCAATTTACACTTAAAAGTATGCAGTGAATACCAGTATATACTTAATTGCCCCTAAGGAATAGTGAAAGATCAATCTGATATTATTATATGGTACTTTTTAATATAATAAATAATAATTATGGCACAGAGTTGAAATTAATGGAAATCGAGTGTTCAAATCCCCATGGCACTGGGAATTTCTCATCCCAAATCTTTCGCCTCACAGTTTAAAATTGCTTACAACAGGTGGCCAAGCATTATCTTGTAACTGTTATACATCAAATACACATTGTCTCAGTGGCAAGCTAAGGACCTGAAAGAACCTGTGAGTGTCCAAAATTAAAAATAAACTGTATAACCACAGACAGCAGCTCTCAGGAGGATACAGGACTGTCATTACAAATAATTGTGACAAGGTAGACTAAGGTTATTAACAAACAAGATGGTAGCCAAAATTAGGTGGGTGTCCATCTGCCCGTTTATTAGGGGTTCACCCCCACCAGCCATTTACTTTACTAATTTACTAAACTGCCTAACTGAGTCAGACCAATGGTCCATCTTAGCCCAGTATTGTCACAACCTGGCACAGCAGCAGGGGTTTCAAATTCAGGTCCAAATCTGGCTCTTCCAGGGTCTCCGGCAGAGGCCATCCCGGCGTGCTACCTGAGACCCCTCCAAGCCCTCAGCAGAGACCTCCCCCAGGCATGGTAATAGGGATCCTGAGGTGAAGATGCCGGGGATTGGACCTGGGACCTTATACATGCAAAGCATAGCATAGCATAGCATATTTATTTATATCCCACACTCTCTCGAAGATCGACTCAAGGCAGCTCACAAGATAACAAAGAAATACATTTTCTGAGTTTGTTATCCTACACAGAGGAATCCAGCACACAGCAGAATTAACACTATATCACAGAATAATATCTCATAACAAATCCCCTCACACACACACACATCCCTGACTGATATTCTCATTCCACCAACTCCTACAAAATCAGAGAATTAGTCCCATAAACTAATCCTTCCATTCCCTGCTGCCACCAGGGGAAGTTCACCCAACTCCACCCCTCGCTCACCAGGGGGAGTCAGCTGTACCATCTTCTTCATCAGTAAAAAACATAACCCCCCAAACAATACAAAAACTCACAGGATCTCTCACCTCAGCCTCATAACCCGGCTGAAGGGCACGGCCAAAGGGCAAGCCCATTTGAACATGCCCCTTCGACATGTGCCCCCAGCATGTGCCTCCGGCACGGCCTCTGGCCACTCTCGATGTTATGGGGAGTGGCCTGGAAGTTGATGTCCCCAAGCCCTGCCCCCGCAAGGGTGGGGGGATAGGAGAGAGAATCCCACAGCCCCCAGGTCTCAACAATGGGGCCTGCCATCTCCTCAACCAAATACCATCTCTGTCCCAGTGGGGGGGGGTGTTGAAAGTAGCCGCTGCTACCCGCTCCATCTCGGCTGGCTGCCCCCAGCTCCAACACGCCGCTGGTGCCTCTATCCTCCCTTCAGCCCCCGTAAGCATGGGGAGGGAGAAGAGAGAATCCCGCGGCCCCCAGGTCTTAACAACGCAGCCCCCCGTCCCCTCAACCAAATACCGTCTCAGTCCCAGGCGGGGGGTTGAAAGGAGCCACTGCTACCCGCTCCATCTTGGCTGGCTGCCCCGGCTCCAACACGCCGCTGGTGTGCTCTTACCAGTTGAGCTATGCCCCCCTCCCACATACAACCTCATGGCGGGATCCTGGAGCCTGCAGAACCTGCTGTACAAGTGAATGTGGGCTAATGTCAGCCCACGTGGCCACATTCCATCAATTAGATTGCGTGCGGCATTGCACACGTAGTGGTGCACCAGCACCATAGAGTCATCAGCCAAGGTACTAGAGCATTCTTCCAGCTCCTCTCTCCACAAACATGCATTCTCTGGACTAAGAAACTGATCAAGGTCTTCTTCACTTTATGGGAGGAGCAGAAGATCCAATATACCCTGGTGAAGTAATATAGGAATGAGGCAGTGCGTTCTAGGAAATCTCAGTCCCAATGGCACATCAGGGCTACACCCGGAACATGAACCAGTGCCAACAGCAGGCCAAGGACTTGAGGAGAGACTATAAGGAGATCTCGGACAACAACTTCGCCTCTGGCTGTGGGAGGTAAACATCTCCGTACTATGAGTTCCTGAACTGGTTCCTATGCGTAGATGGCGCAATCATTGCATCCCACCTGTAGGACCAAGACAAGAGCAAATGTTCCCATTCTGAAGCAAGCTAAGTACCCGGTTGAATCTGGGGTGCCCAGTTCATCTTGGTTGCATTCGGGCACCAACTGGTACCCGAACACAACCTAAAGGGCTACCTGAGTCCCCAGGGTGACTCACCTCACCACTGGGCTGTTGCTCCTCCTGTCCTGATCGCTGCTCTCTGCTTGCTGTCCCGATCCTCTCCAGCCCATGCACTGCTCAGCTTTTTCTAAGCAGGGAAAAGCAAGGAGGCCTCTTCCCGTCTGCATTTATTCCCCTAATGGGTTCCCTGTTCCATGGGGAACCCATATCAGAGATGCACATGTGTCCTGTACAAACCCCCAAATTGGGTCCCCCTGGGAATGGGGAACCCATTAGAGGAGTGCAAGCAGGCGGAAAGAGGCCTCCTCACTACCCACTTTCTCCCTCAGAAAAAGTGAAGTGGGGAAGTCCCCAGCTCAGCTGAACAACGTGTAGGCCGGGGAGGAGTAGAGAGCTGTGAGGTACAATCAGAACAGAAGAAGCAGCAGCCAGGCAGTGAGGTAAGTCAGTCCAAGGAGCCATGGGTGCCAAGATTGGTGTCTGAAAATGCAGGTATTACCTGCATGGGTAGCAAATGTGCTACCCACTTCAGCTCTAGTCACACAGGTCCCCTTGGTATACAGAGGGCCTCTGGTGGCTGAAGTGGGAGGACAGGCAGTTAAAGCACAGTTGGATCCAACCAATTGTGGCATAGATGGCTTTTGAAAGACAATGCCATGGCTGTGATGGCGGTGAAGAAGGCTTTTTTTGCCGCTATCATGGCATCTGCTAAGTCTTGTCTGGTAGAGCTTTTTCTGGGTGGTGAGCGGTCTGGTTAATCCAGCCTGTCTCCACCAGGAGTTCAAGTCTAATGCCCACTGTGATGACATTTTTATTAATTACTTTGCAGACAAAATCACTCATATTCACCACAACTTGGGCACAATGATTTCTGAGGCAGAGTCAGCGTTTGGGGCTGTGGAGGTCCAGCATTGTCCTTTTTGTCTGGACCAATTTAAATTGTTGTTATCACCCACCAATGCAGAGGATGTTCTTGGGGTTGTGCGGGCCACCAGTTGTGAACTAGATCCATATCCATCCTGGTTGGTGGAAGCCAGCCAGGAGACATTAGGGCCACTGGTGGCTGGGATTGTCAATGCCTCCCTTTGGGAAGGCAGGATGTCATACTCCCTTAAAATGGTGATTGTCCAGCCTCTGCATAAGAAACCATCTTTGGATGCTGGCTCCCCTGCCAGCTATCAGCCTGTCTCTAACCTTCCCTTTTTAGGGAAGGTTATTGAGTGGGTGGTGATGTGTCAGCTCCAGGCCTATCTGGATGCTAACTGGATACTATCAGATTCCTGGACTTCTTTCAGTCTGGCTTTCATCATGGACATGGCACAGAGACTGCGCACGTGACCTTGGTCGATGATCTATGCTCGGAAATCGACAGGGGGAATCCCACTCTTTTGATCCTATTAGATTTATCAGTGGCTTTTGACACTGTTGATCACTGTTGTTGACTTGACTACGGGATCTGGGGGGGGGGGCGCAGGACCACTTTTCAATGGTTTCTCTCGTTCCTGTCAGAGAGAAGTGGTATGTGGGTGGAGATGGGCGATTGCTCATCATCATCCTGTGATCTCCCCTGTGGGGTCCCGCAGAGTTCCATCTTGTCCCCCCCTCCTGTTCAATGTGTATATGAAGTCGCTGGGTGAGATCATTCAAAGGTTTGGAGTGAGGTGCCATCAATATGCTGATGATACCCAGCTCTACCTCTCCTTTTCATCCAACCCAGGTCCTGCAGTCTCGGTGCTTACCCATTGCCTGGCTGCTGTGGGGGACTGGATGAGGGTGAGTTGACTGAAGTTGAATCCTGACAAGACTGAGGTGATGATGGTTGGCTGGACTTGTGACTTGGGTGGTATTGGGACCCAGTTAATGATGGGATCCCCCCCCCCCCCTTCACTCAAGTTTGCAGACTTGGAGTCCTCCTGGATCTGTCACTGACCTGGAGTCTCAGGAGGTGGTCATTGCCAGAAGTGCTTTTCACCAACTCCATCTGGTGAGAAGGCTCCTACCTTTTCATTATCCATGTCTTCATTACCTCAAGGCTAGACCAGAAAACAGGGGAGTTTGCCTGGGAGTCTGCCATGGGAGGAAGCTTGCAGGGGACATTCTGTTGAGTTTGTGTAAGACCCCACTGTACTTTTTTACATTCTCATCTAGCTGCTCAAGATTAAACTAGAGACCCTCCTTTAGTTGTGTAACACTCAAAAAGTGTTGTGGTAGTTAGCCCTATATTAAGGAGGTAACATTTAACCCAAATTGATTTAATTCCTTGCCTTAATCCCTAACCCCAGGCTAACTTCCTGTTAACTAAATCCCTAAACTAAGGCCGTTTTTAGACGAGCGCGGCGGCGCCCGCGCTTGTTTCCAAAAAAGCCGGCAGCCCATTCCACACGAGACGCTGCCGGCTTTTTAAAGAAACAAGCGCGGGCGCCGCCGCGCTCGTCTGAAAACGGCCTAAGAGGCCCCAGAGTTTAGCAATTTGGAAATATTAGCTTTTTCCTGTCTTAACTAGGACCAAAACTAGGTTTAAGCATTCTTCTTCCCCCCGCCCCAACTTTTTTTAAAAACGGGGGGGAAAAAAAGATGGAGACAGTAATCTAGCAGCGGGATGGGGGCTATCCAGTCTTTTGCACAGAGTGCAATATGTATGATTATCTTCCTGTTGGGGAGAAGTTGTACGTGTGCACCCGGTGCAAAGAGTGCCTAGCTCTTAGAGAATGTGTGCAGTCTCTGGAGGCTAGAGTGGCAGAGTTGAGCTTGGAGGAGCTGAGGGAGACAGAGAGGTTCTTCGGGGACATAGTAGATCAGGCCAACCTCCACTCTAGCAATGGCCTGTGTGTTGTCTTGAAGGAGAAAGGCCTCCAGAAAGGAGAGCATCAGACTGGAATGGCGGGAAGTGATCCCATAGCTGGGACCTGCCTTCCAGGCGATGTATCCTTGCATTGAGGATACGTCTCCAGGGATGTGTGCCCAGAGGGGTGAGATTAAGATGGCTGTGGTAGTGTGTGATTCAATTATTAGAAATGTAGATAGCTGGGTTGGTGGCCATGAGGACCGCATGGTAAATTGCCTACCTGATGTGAGGGTAGCGGACCTCACACAGCACATAGACAAAATTTTAGATAGTGCTGGGAAGGAGCCAGCTGCCGTGGTACATGTAGGTACCAATGACATAGGCAGATGTAGGAGGGAGGTTCTGGAGGCCAAATTTAGACTTCTAGGTAGGAGAATGAAGTCCAGAACCTCCAGGGTAGCATTCTCAGAAATGCTCCTGGTTCCATGCACAGAGCCCCACAGACTGGCTGAGCTCTGGAGTCTCAATGTGTGGATGAGACGATGGTGCAGGGAGGAGGACTTTAGATTTATTAGGAACTGGGGAACCTTTTGGATAGGGGGAACCTATTCCAACAGAATGGGCTTCATCTTAACAAGAACAGAACCCAGCTGCTGGTGCTAAAAGTTAAAAACGAGTTAGAGCAGTTTTCAAACTAGAATTCGAGGGAAAGCCGGCACGCTGAGGAGCGCGTGGTTTGGACCAAGGCACCTCAAAAGGATGCTGTTAATTCAGGGAAATTAGAGCATCCCAAATAGGATAAAACAGAAGCCGAGGGAGCTCAGGCAGAAATCAGTGCTGAACAGACAAATATAAAGGATTCCAAAATACCTGAAATAGTTACTTATAATGAGGGTTCCTATTTTTCTCTTTGCAATGGGAAACCAGAGAAAAACAGAGATTTTGCTTTTTTCCAGAGGGGGGGGAAAAAGAGATTTTGCCTTTTTCCAGAGAATTTCACAGAAAATGGCAAAAACATACAGGTTTGGGAGGAGGACACAGTACGAGCGGGGAAGTGAGGATGCAGAGTGAAGCTGGGCCTATTTGGGCCCATAGCAGCTTCCCCAAGTGCCAGCCTCTGTATGGTCCCCTCTTCTGATTGACAGAGCAATCTGAGACCAGGCTGAGAGGAGGAGGCAGCAATCGCAGGACAGTGGCGGGGAAGCAACCAAAAGGCATGAACTGTGGGGTGGGGAGGGGCTCTGCATTTGGAGGGGTGTCAGACCTCAATTTTAAAGAAAAAAAATTGGGGGGGGTCTGTAGGTAGGTGGTAGCTGCAAAATTGCATAAAAATGAAATTATTACAATAAAATATGGTGTCTAACTAATTCCTATATATATTCTGATAAGGGAAAGTCAACTAGCGTTTATTTATTTATTCAAATTTATATGCCGCCCCCTCCTGCTATAAGCATCTCGGGGCGTCTGACAACATTTTAAAATACATAACAAGATAAAATACATTAAAACAAACTAATAATCCCAAAGTTAAAATAATCCAATAAAATAACAAAAAAAACCTCCCTAACCCAACCCACCCATCCCATCCCCCTCGGTAAAGGCCCAGTGGAACAGCCAGGTCTTACACTGTCGGTGGAAAGAGGGGAGGTCAACAGCCAGGCAGACCTCCAATAGGAGGGAATTCCACAGTCACAGTGAAGCCACTGAAAACACCCTCCCCATCGTCAACACCCGGGAAACCCAGGGGACCTCAAGGAGGGCACCCCCAGCCAACCGCAGAGGTCAATCCAGAATCCAGAGGGTGAGGTGGTCCTGTAGGTAGGTGGGGCCCAGGCCATTTAGGGCTTTAAAGGTCAACATTTGGGCCGATTCAGCTTTGAATTGGGCTGAAAGACTATCAGCAGCTAGTACAGAGAGCAAAGCACTGGAGTAATGTGCTCGCATTGACCCGTTCCCTTCAGGAGACGGGCTGCCGCATTCTGGGCCAGCCACAGTCTCCCGACCAGCACCAAGGGTAGCCCCACGTGGAGTGCATTACAGTAGTCCAATCTCGCGGTAATAAAAGCATGGATGATTGTGGCCAGGTCCGAGACTAAGACATATGACCTAAGCCGACGTACCAGATGTAACTGACAGAATGCATCCCTTCACCAAAGCTGTCACCTGGACATCCTGTGTTTACATTTAATCACTGAAAAATAGAGATTTTGGTTTCTTTAATCAGAGAATTTATGTTTTTTTATCAGAGAATTTCCAATGTTTGGTCACAGAAAACTAGTAACCCTACTTATAATGACCAGACTAAGGATAAGAATAAAAAGAATACATTTAAGTGTTTATATGCAGATGTTAGAAGTCTAAAAAGTAAGATGGGAGAATTAGAGTTTTTAGTACTAAATGAAGATCTAGACCTAATAGGCATCTCAGAGACCCGGTGGAATGAGGATAACCAATGGGACACAGTAATACCAGGGTACAAAATATATCAAAATTATAAAGTAGCTCAAGCTGGTGGTGGAGTGACTCTATATGTTAAAGACAGCATTAAGTCAAGTAGGGTTAGGGTGGTGGGAGGTTAGGGATATTTTTTAATTCCTCCCTGTTTGATTGTTTGAAAGTTGTTTTTATTGTTATTATTGTTATTATTGCTTGTAAGCCGCCGAGAGCTGCCTGTGGCAGGATGGGTGGGGTAGAATTTTTTTAAATAAATCAATCAATAAATTGATTAATTAATTAAATAAATAAAGTAGGATTAAAAATGTACAGAAAGGTAACTGTACTCTGGAATCTCTACAGACAGAAATTCCATGTCTAACAGGAAAGTGTATAGCAGTGGGGCTATACTATCAAACCCACCCCCCCACCCCCGACTAGGATGGGGAGACTGATTATGAAATGCTAGCGGAGATTAGAGAGGCTACTAAAACTGGTAACACAATAATAACCCCTCTTTTCGTAGACAATGTAAAACCTGGCTGTTCTGCCTGGCCTTTCAGCAGGTTGTAGGGGGGGAGTTGTTGTTAGATGGGGTATTATTGCTTATTATGTATTACTGTTTTTAAATTGGTTTTAGATGTTTTATGTTTTATATTGTTCTACGCCGCCCCGAGCTGTCTGTGGCAGGAGGGGACGGCATAAAATAAATAAATAAATAAATATATTATTTGAATTATCCTAATATTGACTGGGTAAATGTCTCCTCCAGGTGTGATATAGAGGTAGAGTTTCTAGATGCCATAAATGACTGCCTCATGGAGCAGCTGGTCCTGGAACCAATGAAAGGAGAAACTACTTTAGATCTAGTCCTAAGTGGAGTGCAGAACCTGGTGCAAGGGGTAACAGTGATGGAGTCGCTTGGCAATAGTGATTATAATATAATCAAATTTTACATACTTACTGGAAGGAGAATGGTAATTAAAACTACCAGAGTAACATTTAACTTAAAAAGGGAGACTATGCTAAAATGAGGAAACGAGTTAGAAGGAAACTAAAAGGAGCAGCGGCAAGGGTTAAATGTCTTCAAGAGGCATGGAGACTATTTAAAAACACCATCTTGGAAGCCCAAATTAAATGTATTCCTCAGGTTAAAAAAGGTAGCAAGGGGGCCAAATGTTTGCCATCGTGATTAAATGGTGAGGAGAAGGAGGGTATTGGAGCTGGAAAGGTAGTCCTAATGAGGAAAATAGGAAAGAGCAAATTCGATGTAAAATGCTAATAAAGCAGGACAAGAGAGAATTTGAAGAGAGACTTGCTAAAGAGGCAAAAACTAATAATAAAAACTTTTTAAAATACATCAGAAGCAAGAGACCAGCTAGAGAGTCAGTTGGGCCATTAGAGACCAGAGAGTAAAACGGGTGTTCAGGGAGGATAAGGACATTACAGAGAAGCTGAATGAATTCTTTGCTTCAGTCTTCTTGGCAGAGGATGTTGGGGAAATAAATACCCATGCTGAAACTACTCTTTGTAGGTGATGAATCAGAAGAGCTGTCACAGTTCAATGTGGCTCTGGAAGAGGTTCTTGAGCATACTGACAAACTGAATCGCAACAAATCACCGGAACCTATTCACCCCAGAGTTCTGAAGGAACTCAAATATGAAATTGCAGACCCACTTCTGGTAATTTGTAACCTATCACTAAAATCTGCCACTGTACCCGAGGACTGGAAGGTAGTGAATGTAATGCCAATATTTAAAAAGGGTTCCAGAGGCAATCCTGGAAACTACAACCAGTGAGCCTGATGTTTTTACCAGGCAAAATGGTGGAGACTGTTATTAAAAACAGAATCATGGGGCATTTGATAAGCATGGGTTAATGGGGAAGAATCAACATGGATTTAGCAAAGGAAAGTCGTGCGTCACTAATCTGTTGGAATTTTTGAAGGTGTGAACAAGCATATGCATAAGGAGGAGCCGGTTGATATAGTGTATCTGGATTTTCAGAAAGCATTCAATAAGATTCCTCATGAGGAACTTGAGGAAATTAAAAAGTCATGGGATAGGAGGCAGTGTCTTATTATGGATTGGTAACTGGCTGAAGGATAGGAGGCAAAGAGTAGGACTAAATGGTCAGTTTTCACAATGGAGAGAAGTAAATAGTGGAGTGCCCCAGGGATCTGTACTGGGACGGTGTTGTTTAATGTATTCATTAATGATCTGGAAGGGGGAGTAAAGAGTGAGGTGATCAAATTTGCAGATGATACCAAGTTATTCAATGTAGTTAAAACACAAGTGGACTGTGAAGAATTGCAGGAGGATCTTGCAAATTTAATATGGAGAAGTGCAAAGTGATTTATATAGGGAAAAAACAATCCAAACTTTTTGTACACAATGCTGGGTCCTAAATTAGGAGTAACCACTCAAGAAAAGGACCTTAGAGTCATTGTGAACAATACATTGAAATCCTCAGCTCAGTGTGTGGCAGCCGTCAAAAAAGCAAACAGAACGTTAGGAATTATTTGTAATGGGATAGAGAATCAAACTGAAAATATTATAATGCCACTATATAAGTCTATGGTGTGACTGCACCTTGAATATTGTGTGCAGTTCTGGTGGCCTCATCTCAAAAAAGATATTGTTGAAATAGAAAAGGTACAGAGAAGGGCAACAAACATGATAAGGGGTGTGTAATGGCTCCTCTATAAAGAGTGGCTGGATAGGTGGGGCTCTTCAGCTTGGAGAAGAGACCACTGAGAGGGGATATTACAGAAGTTTATGAAATCATGAGCAGTGTGGAACAAGTGAATAGGGAACAGTTATTTATACCCTCTCAAATAGTACTAGAACTAGATGACACTCCATGAAACTAAAAGGTAGCAGATTTAAAACAATAAAATAAAGTATTTTTTCACTCAACGTACAATTAAGTTGTGGAATATGAAGGATATTGGTTACCAGTTGGCATGGTCTTGTACTTTAGATTGGTACCAAAATGACATCTGGTCTTGCCAGTTGCTGTGTGATATGCTTATTAAATAACTTGTTATTTTAGTAAAGAAACCTAGACGGTGTATTTGTATATGTATAGGCCATGGGCTATTGTTGCTGTTTTATTTGTTTGTTTGTTTGTTTGTTTATTTGGGCCATGGCGAGAGCCAGTGCCGTCAATAAAACTGAATTGAATTAAGTTGTGGAATGTGTTGACAGAGGACGTTATCAAGGCCAGTAGTATAGCTGGGTTTAAGAAAGGGTTGGGCAAGTTTCTGGAGGATAGGTCCATTAGCAGCTATTAGCCGGGTAGGTTTGGGGAATGTAAACCTTTACTGTCAGGAGCTGGGAGTGAACAATGGGGAATGGATTGCCCCTTAGTGACCTATTGGGTACTTCAATCAACCGAGATTGGCTACTGTCAGAGACAGGATGCTGGGCTCGATGGACCATTGATCTGACCCAGCATGGCGCTTCTTAAGTTCTTACTGCAATGCTAGAGGTGTGCACCAGGGGCCCATGTCATTTTCATTTTCATTTTTTTGTTTTTGTTATTTAAATATGTCATTTTTATTTTCATAAATATCAAATTGTCATTTTCGGTTTTGCTTTCATTTTCGTTTTCCATTGGTTTCAATGGAAAACACATTTTCAGTTGTAACTTTTTTGTTTTTCACTATATTTGAATGAACCCTGGGGTGAATATACCTCCAATGGAAGGCATTAGGTGTACCAAAATTCAAAAAAGATTGAATAAAGGAATCCAATTTTAGCAGTTGAATTATTTTATTTTGCAAAAATCTTCATATACATTAGCTGTAACTTCTTTACCTCACATTTACTGTAGATGAAATTGGCATGTTTATACCCCTTCCCATACTTACTATCTCTGCCAACTTTCAGAAGAATTGGATAAAGGGTCCTGGTGGTATAAGCAATTAACATATAAATGTATGTCTGACTGTAACCACTTTGTAGTCCAACCAGTGTACATGAAATTTGGCAGGGCTGTATATTACACTTTCATGATCATCTCTGACAAATATCAGAAATATGTGATAAAGGGTTCCAATTGTATATGCCTGCACAGCATATGCAGAGAAGGAGCCTATGGCAGGGATTATCTTACGTGTCACTGTGGTATAAGATCGATTTGTGATGCCAATTGGCCAGCAGAAAGGTCAACCAAATATCCTCATTCTGTGCTGTGACCATCCCAACATCTCTCCCCCCACTTGTTACTGGGAAGTCAGAAGCATCTGTTTAGGAAAGAGTCAATAGAGATTCTCTTATGTCCTCTGTCACAGTGCTGCAGGATGTGATTGTGATGATAATTGGCCAGCCTGG
>QEPC01002857.1:1655982-1672058 GCA_003113815.1 Sphenodon punctatus | reverse complement strand
CCTGCCCAGCCTGGATTTTTGTTTTAAAAAAGAGTAAGACCCAGAGGTGAGCCCACCCCCCAGCACCAGCGGCCGCAGCGTCCCCGCAGCCGCCGGTAAGTATGACCCGATCCCTGGGGGGGGTGTTTAACACCCCCACCCCCCCAGGGATCACCCCTACTAACATTCAGTGCGCTTACCTTTGGGAGCTCCGGCGGTGGCAGGCGGTCCGGCGGCCTCAGCGCCGGCTGTGGCTGCCGGCGTCAGGACGCTGTAGGCCTTCCGGGGAAACCGGAAGTGAGTTGGACTACTACTTTGCCACTCTGCATTCAAACTATCTTTGTTTATGTAATCAATAAACCTCTTCTTTACTAAGAAGTGCTTGCTGTTGTCTCACATTGGGGAACACAATCTGAGAATCTTGTGCCCTCAAGTACTTGCAAACCCAGAGAGAGAAAGAGTTTGAGAACGGGAAGCCTCTGGAACTTGGGTGACAAAAGTGTTGCCCTTTTGCAGGACTGACTCAGATAGAGAGAGAACTGATTCAGACTGGCTGCAAGTGAAGGAAACTGAGTCACCTAACCCAGAAACGTGGGGTAGTGGATCCCAACCCCATGACAGAAGGGACCAGAAACCTTTGTGTGGTTTAAACTGATGACACCAGCTTTACAATTTGAGAAGTAGCAGGTGCACATAATTAGCTTAGTTGTTTTGCTAGTTATTTTGTAGCTTTTCTCACTTTCCCCAGCTTGTCTAATTAGGAACTGGTAATTTGGTGAATGACCTACCCCAAAGAGTCATACATCGCACATGCTAAAAATGGCCTGTGGACCATGTACAAGGAGTCAAAAGAGATGGTTAGGAGCTGATAAATTGCTACATAATGAAGCTGCAAATAAGCTACATTAGTTTTGGTGAAGGGACCAGAAACCTCCATGTGGTTTCTAGAAGGATGGAATCAACCCAAGTAAAGATCCTGAAGCTTGAAGGACTTAGGGCCCTGGCTCCGTCTGTGAGTTGGACTACTCCAAAATAAGTTCTTTGAAGATTGCAACAGCACTGAACCGAGTGGTGGATTTTGTATTCACAGATGTAATTCACGTTTGTCTAACAAAAATAGATATTTACCTATCCAGTTGCAGGGTTGTTTAGTTACTTTGCTTATTTCATTTCAGCCACTGCACATTCGCAATGTTAAAGTACTGAAACAACCAGACCCAAGTACCTGAAATGCATATCTGATGTAGCTGGAACCAAACAGCAGCTATTATTTACTTGGGCGGATTTGGATCAAAACGGGCAAATCTGATGAATAAGATATTAATTTCAGCCCTAGATTTCAGATTTAGCATTAGTGTACAGAAAAAGCATCTTTTATTGAATGTTTCCAGTTAGAATTAAAGTTCTAAGCAAACTGTTCATGGCCCAAATTGGATTATGATGATTGATTGATTTTATTTCTATATTGCCTGAGCTGCTGAATGGAACTCAGAGTGCTTCATAAAAAAAAACTATATAATAAAAACAGTATAAAACAATGTAAAATCAATTTTAGAACAATTTTGAAAGAGAAGGTAAAGAAAGAGGACAGGATACATTAAGGAGAACCAGCAGTGGATCCTAACTAAAAGCACCTGGAGAATAAATGTCTTCAGGAGCTTTTTGAAGGTGAGGAGTGTGAGGGTAAGGTTCCTTTAAGAGAGGACTGGAAGAGCAACCACTCACCTCTTTCGCTCTGCTCTGTCTGACTCTTTATCCTGCTGAGCCACTATTCCTATACCTATGATCGGTTTACCCTTATCCTTGCAACATGGACCTGCCTGCTGTCATTCTNAAACAGAGACGTAGAGAGCCATCCTTCTTTTTTACTATCACCAAAGAGTGAACCCACTCAGTAGGCTCTTCAACCATTTCTATAATTTGTAGGTCAACCAATTTACCCAGTTCTAAGTTTTTTTCACAATGCTAATGGGACATTTCTAGGAGGATGTATCATTGGTCTATTTGGTATAGTTAATTCTATATTATATTCCATGTTCAGTTTTCCTATTCCCTCAAAAACATCAGTAAAGTGATCTTCCATATTACCATTTGCTTGCTCCCCAATGGAATACATTTTTTTTTATTAAACCCAATGCTTCACAGGTTTGAAGACCCAATATAGGTGGCTCATCATCCTCAGATACAATGACAGACAATGATTGGGGGTCTTATTATCCCACTTAACTTCTAGTTCACAGGTACCAACAGAATTTATTATTCTCCCCCCATATGCTCTCAGTTTTACTTTTCTTTTGTCCCTAGAGCTGGGTGCTCTCTGTAACCCAGCTACTACCTTTTCATTGATCACATGCTCCAGTGTCCAGTTTGAAAGTCACCCTACTGTCATTTGTCTTCAAAGTAATATTCCAATCCTTTGGAGACACTGGTTTCTGTAAGACATTAATGTAGAACTCCTCCTCACTGGAGGCAGAACCTCTTTCTTCCTGCAACACTGTGCACACACTCTGTAGTTTCTTTCTTGCAGTCTGTTGTTGTCTGCAAACTCTAGCAAAATTGCCTATCTTTTTGCACCTGTTGCAAGTTTTCCCATAGGCCCTGCATTGTTGTGGTGCACGCACGCTACCACACTGTCTGCAGCTTTTTGCTTGCTCTTCCATTTGTTCAAACTTAGACTTTGGCCAGGATTCTTTCTGCACTCTGCTGTGGCTCTCTGAAGCCACAATCTTGTCCACCGATTCAGCACAGCTCTTTCCCTCCACCAAGTCCACTCTCTGCTGTGTGTGTTCAGTAGAGGTGGGACCCCGGGCCCATTACCGGCTACTGGATTTACCGGTTCTCTAAAAACCGGATTCCCGGATTAAATCCGGTATACCGGGACCAGTTTTATTTCATTGATTTCAATGGGGCACTGTGTCCCCATTGAAATCAATGAAATAAATTAATTCCTTCCCCCTCCCCCTCCCCGGCTGTGTGGGTGGAAGGGGGGACACCCCCCACCCACCCTGCCCAGCCTGGATTTTTGTTTAAAAAAAGACTCAGAGGCGAGCCCACCCCCCAGCACCAGTGGCCGCGGCGTCCCCGCAGCCACTGGTGCTGAGGGGTGGGCTCGCCTCTGAGTCTTTTTTTAAACAAAAATCCAGGCTGGGCAGGGTGGGTGGGGGGTGTCCCCCCTTCCACCCACACAGCCGGGGAGGGGGAGGGGGAAGGAATTAATTTATTTCATTGATTTCAATGGGGACACAGTGCCCCATTGAAATCAATGAAATAAAACTGGTCCCGGTATACCGGATTTAATCCGGGAATCCGGTTTTTAGAGAACCGGTAAATCCAGTAGCCGGTAATGGGCCCGGGGTCCCACCTCTACTGAACACACACAGCAGAGAGTGGACTTGGTGGAGGGAAAGAGCTGTGCTGAATCGGTGGACAAGATTGTGGCTTCAGAGAGCCACAGCAGAGTGCAGAAAGAATCCTGGCCAAAGTCTAAGTTTGAACAAATGGAAGAGCAAGCAAAAAGCTGCAGACAGTGTGGTAGCGTGCGTGCACCACAACAATGCAGGGCCTATGGGAAAACTTGCAACAGGTGCAAAAAGATAGGCAATTTTGCTAGAGTTTGCAGACAACAACAGACTGCAAGAAAGAAACTACAGAGTGTGTGCACAGTGTTGCAGGAAGAAAGAGGTTCTGCCTCCAGTGAGGAGGAGTTCTACATTAATGTCTTACAGAAACCAGTGTCTCCAAAGGATTGGAATATTACTTTGAAGACAAATGACAGTAGGGTGACTTTCAAACTGGACACTGGAGCATGTGATCAATGAAAAGGTAGTAGCTGGGTTACAGAGAGCACCCAGCTCTAGGGACAAAAGAAAAGTAAAACTGAGAGCATATGGGGGGAGAATAATAAATTCTGTTGGTACCTGTGAACTAGAAGTTAAGTGGGATAATAAGACCCCCAATCATTGTCTGTCATTGTATCTGAGGATGATGAGCCACCTATATTGGGTCTTCAAACCTGTGAAGCATTGGGTTTAATAAAAAAAAATGTATTCCATTGGGGAGCAAGCAAATGGTAATATGGAAGATCACTTTACTGATGTTTTTGAGGGAATAGGAAAACTGAACATGGAATATAATATAGAATTAACTATACCAAATAGACCAATGATACATCCTCCTAGAAATGTCCCATTAGCATTGTGAAAAAAACTTAGAACTGGGTAAATTGGTTGACCTACAAATTATAGAAATGGTTGAAGAGCCTACTGAGTGGGTTCACTCTTTGGTGATAGTAAAAAAGAAGGATGGCTCTCTACGTCTCTGTTTAGATCCCAAACAGTTAAATGAATATGTCAAAAGAGAGCACTTTCCAATCCTCACTAGGGAAGAAATTCTGGGTGAGTTGGCCGGGGCAAAATATTTCGCTACTTTGGATGCCTCCAGTGGAGTTTGGCAGGTGCCTCTCACGAAACGCAGTACACGCTTATGCACTTTTAACACACCGTTTGGGAGATATTGTTTTTTGAGATTACCATTTGGTTTGAAGTCCTCTCCTGAAGTGTTTCATAGGAAAGTGCAGCAAATCTTTGAGGGCATAGAGGGTACTAAATTGTATATTGATGATATCCTTATCTGGGGAAAGACCCTGGAAGAACACAATCAGAGGCTGCAGAGAGTACTGGAAAGGGCTAGGCCTGCAGGCCTCAAGTTAAACAAACAGAAATGCAAATTTAGAATGCAGGAAATAACATACCTGGGGGAGAGGTTAACAGATCACGGAGTTCGCAAGAATACAGGCAATGATAAACATGCCAGCACCCACAGACAAAGATGGGGTGCAAACATTTCTGGGAATGATAAATTTTGGGGGGAGATATATACCTAACCTAGCTGAGTGTACTACTCATTTAAGATCACTGTTGGTGAAAAATGCACGGTGGACATGGGAAGGCTATCATCAGAAAGAGTTTGAAAAACTGAAAGAGCTGATAGAAAAAGCTCCGGTACTGAGTTATTATGATAGCACACGTCTGACCAAGCTGTCTACAGATGCCTCTAAAGGGGCATTGGGGCAGCTCTGATACAAAAATATGGAGAACACTGGTGGCCTGTAGCTTATGCATCTAGGGCTCTGACACAGGCAGAATGTAATTATACACAGATAGAAAAAGAGGCATTAGCTCTGGTGTTTGGATGCAAGAAATTTCATGTTTTTATTTATGGCAGACCAGTTGAGGCTGAAACAGATCACAAGCCTCTTGTTTCAATTGCAAAAAAGGGATTGTATGATACTCCTCCTAGGCTGCAGAGGCATTTTTTTCAATTACACTTGTATGATCTGAACCTTCAATACGAGCCAGGTAAAGATCTTGTAGTAGCTGATACCCTATCTAGAGCGTATGATAGAACAGTTACTAGACAAGAGATGGAAGCTGATATAATTCATGTAAACTTGATCAGGAAAATGTATCCAGTCTCAGATGCTATGTGGGCAAGGATGGCAGAAGTAACTGCACATGATGAGACTTTGCAGAAAATGATCCAGGCTATTACAGATGGTTGACCTGGCCATCATATACCAGCACCGTACAACCATTACAAAGCTGAACTGTCAGTGCTGGATGGTATCTTACTGAAAGGGAAGAGTCTGGTGGTTCCAAGGAGCATGCAAAGGGATATGCTTGAAAGACTGCATGAAGGGCACTTGGGCATTGAGAAGTGCAAACAGAGGGCCAGAGATGTTCTATTTTGGCCACAAATGAACAGTGGAATAGAAGCACTTGTGCGAGGGCGTTCGGTTTGCCAGCAGTACAGGTCATGTCAGCCTAAACAACCTATGCTGGTGCTCAAAGAGCTTGTAGCCGCATGGACAAAAGTGGGAATAGATCCATTTGTGTATGCAGGAAAACAATATGTACTAGGCTCGGGACTACCGGAATTTCCGGTATCCGATAATGCCGGTACTGGGCGTACCGGCATTATCGGATTCAACCTAGTAATCCGGTCTGGTTACCGGATTCCGGGTACCGGATTTTTTTTTTTACATTGCAGCCATTTAAATGAATGGCCGCAATGTAAAAAACCCCCACCAAAAACCTCCCCGAGTCCAGGCTGCGCGGGTGGAAGGGGGGACACCCCCCACCCACCCTGCCCAGCCTGGATTTAAAAAAAATTCCCCTCCGTTGCCGGCAAGTTCAACTCAGAGCCCCCCCCCAGCACCAGCGGCCGCAGCGTCCCAGCAGCAGCCGGTAAGTATTAGACTTGATCCCTGGGGGGGGTTAACACACACACACACCCCAGGGATCACCCTACTACAAGTTCCCAGGATCCAGTACCTTAAGTTCAGCTCCGGGTGGAGGCGGCAGCGACGGTCCGGCGGCCTCAGCGCTGGCTGTGGCTGCCGGCTTCAGACGCTGTAGGCCTTCCGGGGAACTTCCGGGTTTCCCTGGGGGGTGTGTGGGGCTCTGGGTTGAACTTTCCGGCAACGGAGGGGAATTTTTTTGTAAAAATCCAGGCTGGGCAGGGTGGGTGGGGGGTGTCCCCCCTTCCACCTGCACAGCCTGGGAGGGGGAGGGGGGAGGAATTTTTTTTATTCCATTGATTTCAATGGGGACACAGTGCCCCATTGAAATCAATGGAATAAATCCGGTACCGGTATACCGGATTTAATCCGGGATCCGGTTTTTTGGAAACCGGAATCCGGTAAATCTGGTATCCGGTAATTGCCCTGGGGTCCCACCTCTAATATGTACTAATTGTGGACTATTTTTCTCACTATCCAGAGGTTGCCTTATTAACAAGTACCACAGCTTCTCAGGTCATTGAAAAAATCAAGTCTATTTTCACCAGGCATGGCATACCAGAGGTGGTTTGAACACATAATGGCCCTCAATTTGCTTGTCAGGAATTCAAGAACTTTTCACAGGTATATGGGTTTTGCCATATCACCGCAAGCCCCATAAATCCACAGTCTAATGGCCTTGCTGAAAATGGGGTAAAAATTGTCAAGAAACTGCTAAAAAAAACACAGGAGACAGTCACTGACCCATTTTTAGCTTTATTGAACTATAGGGCATCACCATAAGAGCATGGAAACGCTCCTGCTGAGCTTCTCTTTGGAAGACGTATTCAAACAAGTTTGCCGTGTTTATTAGAGAGTGATTGAGATGGAAAATCTGAGGTACACTTATGGAAAGAAGGTATGAAATGAAAGCAAAGGGTTTATTATGACAAGGGCTCCAGAGAATTGACACCACTGCAGCCAAATGACCAGGTACTCATTTATGATGGCGCAGCATGGACACAGAAAGCTAAAGTCATCAAAGAACAAGCTCCACGATCATATCTTGTAAAAACAGCTGGTGGTCAATCATACAGAAGAAACAGACAGCATCTTCATCTCATTGCAGGATGCAATGAGGACTATAAACCTGAGACATTGCAACCTGCACAAACTAATACAGGGCCAGCACAATTTGAACAAAGGGAGAGTGAACTGATGCGAATGCCAGAAAGCCAGGCACAAAGTCAGTCACAGGGTGAACATATATTACGTAGATCTATAAGTGTGCGCAAAACACCACGGAGACTGATTGAAGACTGCTGAAATTACGCAGGACTGAAATGTGGAGGGTGTCTATCTGCAGATTTATCCTGTTATTTCGTTATGGTGTGTTGTGTTTTTTTGTTTGTTTTGTTCTGGTATGTTAGTATAAAAAAAAAGGGCGGGAGATGTGAGGGTAAAGCTCCTTTAAGAGAAGACTGGAAGAGCAACCACAGAGATAGAAGAAGAAGGAGGAGGAGGAGGAGGAGGAGGAGAAGGGGCAGGGCCAGAGAGAGAGAGGGAGGCAAGCAGAAGGAGCAGCCATGTTGAGAGACTAAGGAGCTCCTACAAATGGAGTTGGTGTAATATAGTTATAATAAAGTAGTACTTGTTAGTATACTACCATCTCCAGATGTGATTTACAGAGAACAGCACAAAGGAGGGAGGAACTGAGACAAACGACTGGAGGGAGTGTGCTCCACACTGAAAGACCCACCACAGCAAAGGCCCTGTTGCCCACCACCGTGAGGCACAATGACGGGATCTCCAAGCAGCGGGTGGTTTCTGAGTGCAAATAGCCAGTAGGATGAGATTCCAGGAGCAGGTCTTGAATATAGCCAAGGTCTATAACCTATCACCTGCATAACCTATAACCTGCATGAGGTTTTAAGGGCCCTGTAATCCTAATATGTCTTGTGCAGCACCAAAGGTGGAATCTTAGGAGACCATGTCTTTGTATTGTTGCAAACTTCTGCTCTATAACATGGAAGGGACTTTGCTTGGACAATACATTACAGAGGGTATCTGTTGCAGGGTTGGGCTTGCCAGTGTAAGTCTTGTCAGAATTCACACCAGTCACTCACTCACTCAGTTAGATACATGGCACAGAGTTCCTTTTCTAGGCCAGGCAGAAAACCTCTGGCCGGACTCACGCAGTTCAATATAACCACATTCCTAGCCAGGCTCTCAAACACTCACAGAGGCTTTTCAGGCTCAAGGCTCAGAGTCAGATCTCGCCTCAGCTCTCCAGCATAGATGTTGCCTCCTTGAGCTCCAGAGAGCATCTGATTTCCTACTTCCTGTCTTCTGGCTTTTATCCCTCAGAGTGGATGTGGCTCCAGGCCCACTCTGTCTGTTTTAAAGGCAAAGCAACCTTCTCATGCTGCTCCCTGCTACAGTATCATATTCATGCAGTCAACCACTTACTTTTAGGGTTGAAATGGCAATCTGCTGCAGTAACTGTTTCCAACAGAAAGAGCTTTTCTGCAATGAGTGGCATGGTGTGACAGAGATGTTCATTCCAATACTTTGTCTGCGATCTTCCGCAATTTCCGCCGGCACTTTCCGACATACGGTCATGGTGCGAAAGTAGCAGAACAATGTTTCTTCTGACAGTTTCTGACATTATTCTGATACTTTCTGAGATTATTTCTGACACTGTTCAATAATCCAATGTCACAAAGCAAGAGGCAAGGAATTAGCAAAATGCAGGCGGAAAAGCTGCAGAAAGCTGCAGGCAATTCCAAAATGGCGGAATGAAATATCGGCGTGGAAAAAGGAGTTGCCGCTTCAGCCGTAGTTACTTTCTCTTCCACACTCAGTTAGTCATCTGGGTTAGCCTCCTAGTACAGATTGTATTTGTACAAGACGTGGAATGAGCAAGTCAACAATGAAAGCAGGTAGATTCGGCATGACACTGATATTCCTTCAACTTTTTTTTTTTTTTTTAAATAGACCGTCCCTGATTGTCTTTTTCCTGATAGTATGTTCACTTTGCAGAAATATGCTGGAAAGGTTCTTAAATAAAAATCATGATTTATTTCTGGACCATTGGCAATAATGACTGAGTCGCTGAGGATTATTCATCCCCCTCTAGTTAGCAGTGAACCATCTCTTCCTTTGTCACTGGCTTGAATGAATGCCATCATTGTCAATATGCATATTTCTTCCTAGAAAGTCAGAGGCCAACTTATATTTCCAAATCATACAGCTATTTTTCTCATAATTAGTACTGCTAATTACATAATTATAGTGCAAACAAAACACAGTATGGCAGGTAAACAACTCCCCATGTAAGTCGCTTATTAAAGTTGCCATTTGTCTGATATATCCAGAAGTAGTCATTAGTTCTCAATATACGCAGGTCAAGTGTTGGTCTAATTAACACCTATGTGGTTAAGCTGCAGTTAATCATTTTACAAGGATGAAAATGAGTGCAGGATCTGGTTTGTTATCTTTTAGTAATATATAATTCCTGGCTGTACTGGCTGAGCTCAATAGGCCAATTTATTTATTTATTTATTTATTTACATTGTTACCCCACCTTTGCCTGAAGAATCAGGGCAGCTCACAAAAAACATAAAATACCATTATTTCAATCACCACAATATACAATTATAAAATACAGTTTTTTTTATAAAAAAAACCTACCCAGTCCAACACCAACCACCCAACAACCTCCCACCCAATCCTTTTCCCCACCCACCAAACACTTTACTAAAAAGGAAGGTCTTACACCACCTCCAAATGATGCTCAGGTTCGGACTCAGATGAACCTCCCACGGAGAGGGAGTTCAACAACACTGGGGCAGCAACCGAGAATGCCCTTCTGCATGCCTCCATTGTATGGACAAGATAGCAGGAGAGCACAATGGGGCATGGTAGGAAAGGTAGTCTTTTAGATACATGGGGCCCTGGCCATTTAGGGCTTTAAAGGTCTAATCCACCACTTTGAATTGTGCCCAGAAAGTCATAGGTAGCTAATGGAAACTCCAGAGAACTGCTGTAATGCGCTCCTGGCGACCCTGAAAGGAGCTGGGCCGCCACATTCTTCTGCAGCTGCAGTTTCCAAGCAGTCATCAAGGGCAGCCACAGATAGAGCACATTGCAGTAGTCTAGCCTCGAGGTGATGAAAGCATGGATGACAGTGGTCAGGTCTGAATCAGAAAGAAAAGGCTTCAGTCTCCTCACTAGATGAAGTTGGTGAAAAGCACTCATGGCCACAGCTGCAACCTGATTATCCAGGCACAGGAAGGGGTCCAGAAGCACTTCAAGACTGTGAAACCTGAGTGACGAACAGGGGCCAGACCCCATCAACAACAGAAGTCCCAATTCCCCCTAGGACACAGGGTCAGCCAATCATAATCACGTCAGTCTTGTTAGGATTCTGCCTCAATTGGCTCATCCTTATCCAGTCCCCAACTGCAGCCAGGTATTGGATAAGCACCAAGACTGCAGAACTTGGGGCGGATGAAAAAGAGAGGTAGAGCTGGGTGTAATCAGTATGCTGACCAAATCTCTGAATGATCTCACCCAGCAGTCTCATATACACATGGAACAAGAGGGAAGACAAGATGGAACCCTGCAGGACCCCAAAGGGGAGGTCACAAGGGGATGATGAGACCTCACCACCTGCTGAGACCTCCCAGACAGGAACAAACAGAACCACTCAAGAGCAGTCCCGCACATCCCCGCCAGATCCCGCATATATGTCAACATCACCTCATGATCAACTGTGTCAAAGGCCGCTGAATGGTCTAACAAGAGCAAACTTTGGTTTGGGAGGGAGAGAGGCTGGAGCCTCCCTTGCTGACTGAAAGGCAATGCAATGTAACACCAGGGTCTGTAACGTTAAAGATATAAAATGATCTACAAGGATTTAATTGGACATGTATATAAATCTGACATATCCTGAGTTATAAGCAACATTTGAATAGGGAGAAATATAAGAATATATCACATAACATTTCAGGTAAGGACATATTATTATATCCATCCTTCACTAATAAGGTCTATATTTTGTGTAACAAATTTTGGGGAAATCAAACAACATTTTATTTGGAAAATATATTGTTATCATAATTCATTACAGTGCAGCTGCATCATTCTAATTAAAGATCTCGCTTTATTCACACAGGCCTGGTTCCAGGTGTCAGCTACAGAAATAACCTTCCTGACAGTCGAGAATTCGGGTCCATCTTGACCAGTATGAGTGATGTAAAAACTCTTAAAGTTTTTTTTTTATGCAAAACATTATAATTTAAATTAAATTATTTCTTTAAATGTAGGAAGTTTTCCAAATAACATTTCATAAGGATTATCAGTGGCTCTAGTTAGTACACATCCAGTAGCTGGACTCACATAATAGTATGTCACCTATTAAATGACTGAGCCATATTTAACAGAGAGCTCTGTTCCAGCATTTGATATGGAGGCATGCATCACTACATAACTAGTAAAATAGGTGTTTTCCTTGCACCTGCAAAGGCAAAATCTGATTTAAGAGCCTCTACCTATAATTTTATCCACACGTGGGAATTAGATCATTGGACTGAATCTTTTACCAGTAGCATGCATGAGTCAGGCCTCTAAAATCATGAGATGGGATAAAAAGATTTGAAAAACAAGTTCTGTTTATTTTTTTCCTCTGATTTGTGATCATTGAGGGCACTCCGCAGTCATATTTTCAAGCTTTTAGTCTTTTGGATGAGGGCCAGACCATTGGTCTAACCCCAGTATGTTAGTTCTTAACATTCTTTTATGAGATTTATTTGGATTCATCATAAATCTTGCAGTTTTATGTTTTAAGAAAGTGTGAAAACATAAGTGATGGACATGTGGCCGTGGCCTGGCCTGCCCTGGGTTGGGAAACTGCAGTAAACACGCTTCAGACCGGGTCGGGGCACTGAACAGACACGTCCTCAGCTAGGATGGCGGGGAGGGTGAAATGAACAGTCAGCCCTGTGATGCACCCTCTGCCATGACAGGAAGCCATGGTGGCTGGCCATGGTGGACCTGACCCAGGCCATTTTGGCATTCCAGAAACAGATGTGACAGTCAGGTGAGCCTTAGCCCAGGTTGTGACTTTGGGGGTTTCCCAAGTTCAGAGGCCAGGCTAGCCGCCAACACGGCCTGGGGCAATCCTAGGCCAACATCTGGCACCACCTGCACAGACATGCAGGTGAGGTCCAGTCCCAAGCGTGACACTGTCTCGTCTGTTTTCACCCAAACTGATGAAATAGCAAAAATGATATAAAATTACAAAAGTAAATATACTGCTTTTATAGTTTCTGGTCCAAGATCAGAAAAATGGGGTAAGTTACCATGTGGTAAGTTACCATGTGGAAGCCAGAATAACTTGAGGAAAGTTGATGTACCTTTCACACCAAAAAGGCAAGGAAATAGGGCTGGGGAACAGAGGTGTCCATGTCGTTTTCATTATTACAATAACGATAAGAAATATTGTCATTTTTCTTTTTGTTATTGCAATAACAAAAACAACAATCGAGAATAACAACAATAACAAAAATGACAATGTCGTTATCATTGTCATTATCATTAGTGCTGTGGCAGTTGAGTTTTGAAGGGAAAATGTGGAGAGGGGAGGAGGGGGTAAACATCTCGGAGCCCTAAACAGGGTTGAACTCTTGAACTGTGCCTCTGTTGGGAGGGGAGAGCAGCTCAGCAATATCTGATGAATGTATTGCTGGCCAATGAGCAGCGCAAGCAGGTTACAGCAGTCTCATGGCACTCTGTGATTGTTCAATGCCTGTTGCCTCCCACAACCAATCAAGGCTCTGGGGGAGGGCACTACAATGGGAGGGGCAGGCTTTTTCTCTCTGTTCTGTGAGAGCTCTGCTTGTCAGGTTGCATTTGCAGAACTGTGGTGTTTGCACACAAAAAATCCTCCCTAGCCCTCATTGTATTACCAATACTTTTCCTTCCTCATACCCTACATTTTACCTTCTCCCTTTCCCTGCCCTTCTTCCCCCTGTACATTATATATAGATAAGATAGTATATATTAGATATAGATATAGATTATAGACATATAGATTAGATTAGAATGGTTATATAGATAATTGATTAGATAATAGATTTCCTTTTCCCTTCCCCTGTCTCCCTTAGATTTAGATAGATATTAGTTGTGTACATATATAGAGAGATTAGATATTATATAGGTATTTAGGCTAGTCTGTTTTATTATATATGCTCATGGCAAGGGAAAAGCAGGTCCCATCTCGAACCCCCTGTCAGCAGCAGCATCAGGCCACAAAGAAGGATCTGGGGTTGGGCAGTTGCGGCGTGGTGGAGTGCATCATCCAGCGGCAATCAAAATCACCAGGCAGGTGGGTGAAATGATTGCCCTGGATGATCAGCCCTTTAGCATACTTGAGGACCAGGGATTCTACTGACTGCTGGCACCCCAGTACCAGCTTCCCTCATGCACCACCTTCAGCAGGCAGGTGGTGCCCTCCCTGTACCAGGCAACCAAAGAGCGGGTGAGGGAGCAACTGGGCAGGACAGGTGGGGCAGTTGTGCATTTCACCACAGACATTTGGAACAGCCGAAATGCACAACCTGGCCCTGACTTCTGGTGGCAGCTGTGGGTGGCAGGAGGAGGAGCAGCAGGGGAGAGGGGACAGGGTCCAGGTGGGTTCTGCTTCACACCCAGGTCCTTGACGAGAGCCACACTGCCGTCAACATAATGGGAGCCTTGGATACCATGATGGAGGGGTGGCTAAGGGAGGAAGCCTCATTTTCCAGGGGCTTCATTGTCTCAGATAATGCTGCAAACAAGAGGTCAGTGCTGGAAGGTGGGTTCCAGCACATCCCCTGTGCTGCCCACACCATTCACCTGGTGGTGAGGGATGCCCTGGGTCTGGGGGAGAAGGCAGCAGAGAGCAGCAGCAGTCCCATATTTTGTTAATCAAGAAAGGGCAGGCTCCTCGGCCCTCACCTGCCCCGAGTGGACCACCCCAGAGCATGAAGTGTGGGCACATGCAATTGGGGAGGAGGTTGGCAGCAGCAGCAGGCAGAGGGACCAGGAGCCTGACACTGTGGAGCGGGTTGTGGCGAAATACCTCGAGGAGCTGGTGGTGGATCTCAGCAGCGATACCCTTCTGTACTGGACAGAGAAGGGGAAAATATGGGAGGCTCTGACCAGAGTGGCACATGAACTATTCTCCTGCCCACCAACTAGCGTGCCCAACGAACAAGTGTTTTTGGCGATGGGGGACTTCATGGGTCTGACTCCCCATCATTCAAGGTTGTGCGCTGGGTCGGTGGAGCAGGTCCTGTTCCTGAAGGTCAGCCTGCCACTGTTGGGTTTCCCTGACCTGGCCATGGACCCATAGTGAGACTTGACAGAGAGAGAGAAAGAGAGAGAGAAAGAGGCTCCCCACTGCTAGAATGAAAGAGAGAAAGGGAGACATGCTCCCACCCATGCCATCACCTGTCATACATGACCAGAGAGAGAGACACAGAGAGGCTCTCAACTGCTAGAACGAGAGAGAGACGGGGGGGAGAGCAGGGGTGGATTGGCCATTGAACCCACCGGGAGGATTCCTGGTGGGCCAGGCCAGCTCGGAGAGGGCCGGTCCCACGGTCTGGGGTTTGGTTGTTTTTTTTTAATTTTATAAAAAAAAAAAAAATTGGTCCCAAGACTCGTGACCCCCCATTGGGATGGGGGCGGGGAGACTCGTGAGGCTGGCCCGTTCCAGGCTGCCGCGGCCTCTCACACCCTCTGACCCCTTCCCTTCTCCCTCCCAGAAGTAGTAAAAAGCAACTTCCGGGAGGGCAAAGAGTAGACTCGTGGCCAGAGACATGGGAGCAGGTGGCGGAGCACAGCAGCAGCAGTGGACACTGGTGGTGGCAACGGCAAAGGCTCGCTGCAGCAGGTGGGGCCTACCTGGTCGGGAGCCGAGCCTGCCTGGGGCTGGGGGGGTGAGTCGGGCCTGCCTGGGGGGGATATGGGCCTGCCTGGGTGGCCAGGGGGGAGCCAGGCTGGGGCTTGGGCCTGGCCCGGGGGCCTGCCTGGGGCTGGGGGCCTGCCTGGGGAGTCTGGCTGGGGGGCTGCCTGGGGGGCCGGGCGCCTGCCTGGGGGATGGGGGCCTGCCTGGGGGGATGGGGCCTACCTGGGGGGCCTGCCTGGGAGGCCCGGGGCCTGCCTGGGGGGCCTCTTGGGGGGCCAGCTGGCCTGGGGGGTCTGGGGCCAGCTGGGGGGCTGGTTTGGGCCTCTTGGGGGGCCGGCTCAGGCCAGCTGGCCTGGGGTGGCTGGGAGCCAGGACTCCTGGTTTCTCTGGGAGGGGAGTGGGGGCTAGTGGGTTAGATCAAGGGGGCTGGGAATACTAGTGCAGCTGGTGTAAGACTGAAGGAATGTTGAATTTAAATGTTTATGTAATTAATTTAATATGTTTAGTAGAGGGTAACAACTGGTGTAAGGAATGAACGAATGGGGGATTTAAATCCTGAATGATTCAGGATTTAAATCCTGAATCCTGAATGAAGGAATGGGGGTTTTAAATGATGCCTTAATATACAATAATGTAGATATTGGAAGTCTGGTATCAATTCTCTCCTTAGTCTTCTCTTTGCTAAGCTAAACCTGAGTGGTAGGAATTCTGGTATCAATTCTCCCCTTAGTCTTCTCTTTGCTAAGCTAAACACAGGGCCTGTGGAATACTAGTGCAGCTGGTGTAGGAATGAAGAAGCCTTACTGTAGGATGCATAGCAAGGGACATAGTGATTTTCGGTTGGGGGCCACTGAGCACTGAAAC
>QEPC01002857.1:1634317-1645246 GCA_003113815.1 Sphenodon punctatus | reverse complement strand
ATCCCGTAAGCTACTTGGTTAATAGCCATTAATGGACCTACTCTCTAAGAACTTATCCAGGCCTTTTTTAAACCCAGCTATACTACTGGCTGTGACAACGTCCTCTGGCAACAAATTCCATAGTTTAGTTATGCATTATGCATTGGGTGAAAAAGTACTTCCTTTTATTTGTTTTAAATCTGCTGGCAGCTAGTTTCATGGAGTGTCCCCTAGTTCTAGTACTCTTTGAGAGGGTAAATAAACATTCCCTATCTACTCGTTCCGTACCACTCAAGATTTTATAAACCTCCATCATGTCCCCTCTCAGTCTTCTCTTCTCTAAGCTGAAGAGACCCAGCTTGTCAAGCCTCTCTTCGTATGGAAGCCGTTCCATACCCTTTATCATTCTCTGTACGTTTTCTAGTTCAGCTATGTCTTTTTTGAGATGGGGCGACCAGAACTGCACACAATATTTCAGGTGCGGTCACACCACCGATTTGTATAGAGGCATTATGACCTCCTCAGTTTTATTCTCTATCCCATTGAGAATAACTCCTACCATTCTGTTTGCTTTTTGGACTGCTGCTGCACACTGGGCTGAGGATTTCAGTGTATTGTCCACAATCACTCCCAGATCCTTTTCCTGAGTGGTGACTCCTAGCTTAGTACCCAGCATTGTGTACTCATAGTTCAGGTTATTTTTTCCTATGTGCATCACTTTGCACTTCTCCATATTAAATCTAATTAAATGGTTGACTTCTAGTCACTCATTACGCCAATGGTTTCTGAACTCCTTGCCTGTGTGACCCCATTTTGAGACTTAAATATAATCCTAGACAGCAGAGCCAATGCAAAGCATAGCAAATATAATTCAAACTGTGACCACTATGTTCAGATGGAATAAACCCATTTGGGGTCCCATCCCACTGTTAGGACCCTCTAGATGAAGCTTGAAGCAATTAGTCTGCAGCCTTTGTGCAGCCCCTCTCAGTGTCTCTCTCTGCTGCTAGACTGTCTATTTTCTCTCCTACAGGAAGTGCAATCACTCTGCATATCCCTGAAAACATATTCTGCATCATAGCTCTCTACCAATTGTGTCACTTTTACTACTTGAGAGCAGATTGAAGGGTTGATATGTTATAGCTTTTATTCATCTACTTTTCATTTAGTTTTGTTTATCCTGACTTCATGAGGCAAATATAATGAGGCAAATCAGGAATCTCTGCTATCCCAGTGAGTGTTTCTTATCCATAGTGGTTTGAAATTGAAAATGACAAAATGGAAATGAGCTTCCTCCTGTTTTCTGTGCAGGTGTTTCTGTCTGAAAAAGAAAGCAACCGTAATTGTGGCAGGTTACTGGAGGTATTCACAGCTCCTCACTACAGATTCCTGTTTGTATTGAGGAGCTACAGTTATTACCAGATTTTTCTGCTGGCTGGGCACAGGGCTGACTTCCACTGTGGCTATGCAGGGAGGTAAGATGGGAGCCCTTGGGCTGAGTCAGCACAGTCACCATGTGTTCCTTGTCAGTCCCAGGAGGCATTCCCAGCATTGAGACAGCCTGTGTGACACTATACTTGTTCAGGGAATAGCCTAGGGTCTCAGCTGGCAAAACATGCTTTAGGAGTGGCTTCCTGGGGCTGATTTACAGTGGTCTTAATGTGAGCGACCTGGGTTAAGGGAGCCAGCCTCCTGCATCTGTGTAGGACCCCCTGCAGTCTGAGGGTTCATCATGTGTAGGGTCTACGATAAATCAGCCCAAGGAAACAGCTCTTCAAAAGTGTTGCACGACCTCCAGCCTGTGGTCGTTGAATAAGCACAGTGAGGCTATTATCTCACATAACATTACACCCATTCAGTCACGTAGCCAGGAGTACATAACACACGTTTATGTGCTAGCACATTTGAGTGGCTGGCTACCCATTTAGCTCCTCCGACAAGCTACGATCCTGACAATATCCCTGTGAGCAACATGCCAGTTTTTGACAAATGACATTACTGTCTGGTTGTGCAGCATGCAGTGCATTCTGGCCAGCTGCTGGCATTGCATTATGGGATGAGAGAGCTAAGGGAGTGGCTGTCCTGCCCTATAGCTGCCACCTCCAAACTCTTCCACCTCCCAGGTTTGTGCTTGTCATTGCCTGATAAGAGAAAGGCTTTTCTCCCACCTTGCCATACCAATGGCACACCCAAAGTGTCCCTGAGGAGCAGCCAAGGGGGGTAGTAGAGGAGGCGTGGAGCTCCCAGATTGGAGTGTCGTGGAACACAAGCACAGACAACCAGGAGAAGGGAAGGCCATGAAGAGCCTTGGAAGTAAGTATAAGGAGTGTGTGCTTAATGCAGTCAGGGAAAGAGAGCCAGTGGAAGGGACAAGAGGAGGGGATCAAAGCACGGGTCAGATGGATGACCTCAGCACTGGAGTTTTAAACAAAGTGAAAGGGGCAAGATAAGAGTGGGAAAAACCAGTAAGAAGAGGTTGCAATAGTCAAGGCAAGAGATCATAGAATCATAGAGTTGGAAGGCACCTCAGAGGTCATCTAGTCTAACCCCCCTGCTCAATGCAGGAAATCCACAGCGACAGTATCCCCGACAGATGGCCGTCTAGCCTCTGTTTGAAAACCTGCAGTGAAAGAGAGCCCACCACCTCCCAAGACAATTTGTTCCACTGATGAACAGTTAGGAAGTTCTGCTTAATGTTTAACCAATATCTGCTCATTTGAGCCCATTATTTCTAGTCTTGCCTTCAGGGGCAAGAGAGAACAAATCTTTGCCATCCTCTCTGCGACAGCCCTTCAGGTAGTGGGACTGACTATCATGTCTCCCCTTCTCCAGGCTAAACAGACCCAGCTCATTCAACCTTTCTTCATACAACTTGGTTTCCAATCTTCTGATCATCTTGTCACCCTCGTCTGAACCTGTTCCAGTTTGTCAATGTCCTTCTTAAAGTGTGGTGCCCAGAACTGGACACAGTTCACTGTGGCTAGGGGTCTCCTTATTTGGGAACTCCAAGTCCTGCTGCAGGTGGTGATCAGCCAGGCAGCCAAAGAATATTCCCTTCAGCACTTGGCGATAGATTGGATTTGAGGATTAAAGGAGAGGGAGGAATCAAATATTAGCCCTAGGCTATGTGCCTGAGGGACACATTTATTTAGATTTGCTTTAATGTTACTGTAACACTGTCCAGTTCACCATGGTTCAGCAGCTGACATTTTCTCTAGGCATAGCATTCTAATATTTTCCAAATGATCACTGAGAAGTCAGGGTAAAGAGATAAGACCAACATCAATTTTTTGCTTAGGAAATGTCTCTGGACCTCTCCCCTAACTCCAAAGTAAAATTTTCTTACTTCAGTCTAGTCCCAGAATAATATCGCTCAGTATGCTGCTGAAGCCTTGGCAAAAAGAATGGTGTATAAAGAGCGAAAACAGTTATTATGCAAACCTGGTCACTTCTGAAATTCTGCTTGAAAAGCAACAGTATCTGCTTGACGTTAGTGAAAAGAGTCTGCTAGCAGGAGTAGCAAGAAGATGATCCTTCTCTGTAGTATCATCTCCATGTGCTCCATATTTTACCTCCATATGCCTGTGACAGCTTCACTTGCTGAAACTAGGACAGATTCAGATGAAATGCCAGGAACATTTATAATGGAAATGGCAAACATGAGAGCTACAAGTGTCTTCCAAACCCACAGAAATATTAGTGGCCAACCTGGGACCACACTGACTTGGTCTGGTGAGGCTATAGGGATACTATCGCAGAATAAGTAAAGCTGAAATTTAATTTGGGTTTATTGTTGTATAACTCAAGTTATATTGGCAAAGGGAAATGAATAACTCCTTGCATGTTTAAGTATTAAAGGTTCAAAAAGTGGGCTCTGTGTGTGTGAAATGGGCAATATATCAGAACTTTAGCTGTTTAGCTAAGAGATCCTAGAGAAAATTAAGAACCAGAATGGGAAATAGTCAAAAAGAGAGCATTTTAGATAAAATACTTTAAAATTGCATTATTCCATTAGGAATTCTTCTGCCAAATTTGGAGACTAAATCTACTTACTAACAAAGACCCTGGTCCAAGGTCCACACATGCACATCACACATGCTGCACAAAAACAACATGCTCATGCACTGCATGCATGTAGTGTATATGCAAAGTGCAAACATTGTGTATGAACTAGGGCTGAAATGAGCAGCGTAGGCCCTTTTTACACAGATACTCTAACACCCATAAAATGGGTGTTACATTTTATTATACATGTTGCAGGGCACCACTGCAGACAATCACCATGAGCCCTGTGCACACATGATGCCTCCACCCAGATCCTCTGGGTGGAGATGGGTGTTGGCCGGTGGGTGGGAAGCATTTCCCTGGGTGGAAATGGGCGGGGGCGTCTGTGTAAATGCCACTTTTGGTGGGTGTTGGTGAGTGTTTGCTCTTGGCCAACACCCATCTCCACCCACACCCACCCATGGAGCAACCGGCAGTGGAGTCCGTTGCTCCATGGGTGGGTGTGGGTGGAGATGGGTGTTGGCCAGGAGCAAACACTCACCAAGCAACACCCACCGAAAGTGGTGTTTACACAGACGCCCCCGCCCATCTCCACCCAGGGAAATGCTCCCCACCCACAGGCCAACACCCATCTCCACCCAGAGGAACTGGATGGAGGCATCATGTGTGCACAGGGCCCATGGTGATTGGCTGTAGTGGTACCCTACAACATGTATAATAAAATGGGTGTTAGGGCGCTGTTAGACGATCCCGCTCAGAAGCGGGATCGTTCAGCACCGGCATCTCTCCCCCGCCTTCCCTGTATGCCGTGTCTGATGTTCAGACACGGCGTACAGTCGTTGTGCGCATGCGCGCCCTTCGCGAATGCGCACTCGGCCAGGGATCCCAGAAGTGCGGCGTAAAGCCGGCACTTCAGGGATCCGCGTCTGAGGGGCCAGGATCACCGACCTGGTCAGACGCGGGGTAGGATCTGGCCCTGAAGTTTAGATGAGCGCAAAGAAAGGCGGCTGATCAAAGGATCAGCCGCCTTTTTTGTCTCGTCTATAAGCACCCTTAGAGTCTCGGAAACCAGGATTTATTTCCTAACTGTTTCCCGATACTAATGTGATTTCATGATTCTAACAATACTGTGAGATACCATCCTGATTTACTGACTTTCCACTTTCCATTTACTGTGTACCATTCATTTACCGCTTACCACATTGCTGAGGGTACCATTTTACTTCTGAGTTTTTTATTTGCGCATTTCTGAGCCAATCACTGTGCGAAAAGCCCACCCCTTAGCCTCCTCCCACCCCCAGTGCCTGTCAACATCCACACCAGTGCCTCAAATTAGAATTGTTGTTCTATGTCGTTCCCTTTGCTTTGACCAATCTGCAACTGGATTGCAAATTAGTAAAGGAATCTGATACCGTGGACCATGGGCTGCTGTTGAGATGGCACCGAGATCTGGGGGGGTCTGGACGGGACCATTCTTGGATGGTTCTGCTCATTCCTCTCAGACAGAAGTCAGCGGGTGGTGCTGGGAGCTGAAACATCATGCCCCCAGGCCTTGACCTGTGGCATTCCGCAGGGTTCCATTCTGTCTCCACTGTTATTTAATGTGTATATGCAGCCCCTGAGGGAGATCGTGAGACGCTTCAGGGTGTGTTGTCACCGATATGCTGACAACACACAGATGTACCTCTCTTTTTCAACGGACCCAGGTCCTGCCATCTCGATACTTTCCCAGTGTTTGCAGGCCGTGGTGGATTGGATGAGGCAGAGCAGACTGAAGCTGAACCCAGATAAGACGGAGGTGATGGTAGTGGGGAGGGTGAAGGAGGTGTCGGCTCCTCCTATTGGGGGGGCCTGCCCTCCAGTTGCCCAGCAGGTTCGGAGTCTGGGGGTGATTTTGGATGCGGATTGCCGCCTGGGTCGGCAGGTGGAGGCAGTGGCTAAAGCCGCCTTCCGCCAGCTGTATCTGGTGCGTAGGCTGCACCCATACATCTCCAGACCCGACCTGGCCACTCTGATCCATGCCTTCGTTACCTCGAGGCTTGACTACTGCAACGCATTCTACGTGGGTCTTCCCTTGATATTGGTTCGGAGGCTGCAGCTGGTGCAGAATGTGGCAGCCCATCTCCTTATGGGGACAGGTCACTGTGAGTACATTACACCAGTGCTCCGTTCTCTGCACTGGCTGCCTATAGCGTACTGAGCCAAGTTGAAGGTGCTAGTATTTGGTATACAAAGCCCTATATGGTTTCGGCCCCTCTTATCTCGGGAACCGCCTCGCCTTCCATGACTCAGGACAGACCCTCCGATCCACTGGGGGTGCCTATCTGGAGGTCCCCCATGTAAGGCGGGGGGCCACCGTGGAGAGGGTGTTCTCAGTGGTCGGGCCACGGTTGTGGAACTCCCTTCCGAAGGAAGCCCGCCTGGCCCCGGGTCCGCTTGCCTTTCGGCAGCCATGCAAGACTTGGCTGTTTGCCCAGGCCTTTGGAGGGGAGAGGGGAGGGGGGTGAATGGGGTAGATTGGTGGGGTGGGGAATTTGGGGAATTGGAGGGTAGGGTTAGGGTCGGGGGGGTGAATTATTTTAAAAGTGATGTTGGTTTTAATGTGTTTTATTGTTTTATCATATTGTTAGCCACCCCGAGATGCCGTGCGCATGAGGGGGTGGCATAAAAATGCCAATAAATAAATAAATAAATAAATAAATAATACCAGTCTCTGGGTGACAAGGAAGTACAAGAGACAATGGAGTGCAAGAAATGCGGTATTCCATGGGTATTACCACTCGGAATTTTGAATGGATGGCAGACCAGTAACTGGCAAAGCAGTAAACGGGATCCTGGTAAGTAGAAAGTTGCTAAATCAAGAAATAAAATGTTGGTCGAGACATTACTGAGTACTAAGAGGTTCTTGATTCTGTATTGAGAACCAGGATTTTAACAAGATTTACCGTTTCAGCAAAATCTCATTTCAGCCCTTGTGTGGACCTTGGAAAGGGGCCAAAGTGCATAACTGTGAGATATTAATCATGCTTTAAGTGTAAATCATATTACAGCATTGACTATTGCTGTACTGTGAATTCCCTTTTTATTAGTAGATTGTAATGTAAATGAAATATTAATACTTCAGTCAACCATATAAAAGATAGGAAAAGTTAACAGGCCTAAAAGTTGCATCTAAAAATACTTTCCAAGTCTTTGATAGTTATTTTATTAGTTTAGCTTTTGCAGTCACAGTTGATATTTCCCAAGAAATCTCCCAATGCCTAGTAAACCAAATACTGCAGTGCTTCCTTGGTCAAAACTTCCATTTCAATCCAGGGAGTTATATTGGGAAAAGAAAACTGTACTTGCACAGTGATGGATCAGGCCCAGCGAATTTGTTTGCTCTCCTGCAAAATGCAGCAGGCTGGCCTTTTACTTTGACATATTCAGTGTTTTGTTATCCCACTGACTGCTGAGGCCATAATCCTCCTTAAAAGTTACATATGTGGAGGTCTACGACAAGGTAAATAATTTTCTTCTTTGTTTTAGTGATTTACTTTAGATGGATAGCATCTGAATGTCTTGCACTAATTAAAATATATTCTTAAAATAAACAATACCACCCAGTTAGAATGGTAAAATCTGCCACTACCACTTTTCTACCAAATGGGTATGTTCAAAATAGCCATTCTAAAAAAAAAAACAAAAAAAACCCAACCACAAACCTGTCAGATTTGCTGAGCAAGTGGCAGCTGAGAAGATTATTAGCATTCAGTCTTGTGTAGACTTCCTGATTGTCACCACAATTATGATTGTCACTCATTTCCTTATTTCCACATTGACCAACTCACTACCTAGTCCCATAGAGCCCCAATTGTGCATTGTTTATGCACAAAGGGCATGATTCAGAACCCCACGCATGCGCGGCTTTCATATGCATGCACACATATGCATTTCATGTGCATGTGCCCATATTCACACATTGAGTTCCGTATGGTTTGCGCACATTCCATAGTTCCTGTAATGGGGGGAATTTTTATTTTATTTACTCATTTATAAAAGATTTCTATCCCGCTCCTCCAGCCCTCAGGGCGGCGAACAACAACTCAAAACATTAAAATAATTAACAAATAAAAACCCCATATACATAAAAAAAAACAACCACCCACCCTACCACCCCCCTCCAAAAGCCTGGCAGAACAGCCAGGTCTTACACAAACGTCAAAATGACAGGAGGGTGGGGGCCAACTGAGCCTCCTCTGGGAGCAAGTTCCACAGCATGGGGGCAGCCACTGAAAAAGATCTCACATCAGTGGCCACCCATCTCGCCCGCGGAACCTCCAAAAAGGCCCCCACGGACGATCTCAGGGTTTCACGGGCACATGTGGAGTGAGGCGATCCCGCAGATAAGCAGGGCCCAGGCCATGAAGGACTTTAAAGGTCAGAACCAGCACCTTGAACCTGGCCTGGTGCTTTATAGGCAGCCAGTGCAGAACCCAGAGCACTGTCATGTGCTCCCTGCGGCCCGTCCCAGTAAGGAGATGGGCATTCTGCACCAGCTGAAGCCTCCAGACCAGCTTCTCGGGCAGCCCCACATAGAGCGCGTTGCAGTAATCCAGCCTCGAGGTGATGAAGGCATGGATGATGGTGGTGAGGTCAGAGTCTGAGAGATATGGCCAAAACCGCTGGACAAAATGTAACTGCCAAAACGCACTCCCTGCCACAGTCACAATCTGAGATTCCAGGCTGAGCCATGAATCGAGCAACACACCCAGACTCCATACCTGCAAGACCATGGGAGGGCACACACACACCCCTACAAGAGGAGATTCAATCACTCCCAGGCCCCCCAGGCCCTCACCCACCAACATCACCTCCATCTTGTCAGGATTCAGCTGCAGATGGCTCAACCTCATCCAAGCCCCCACAGCCAACAGGCACTGGGAAAATAAAGAAACTGCATGGCCTGGGTCGATGGAAAAAGAGAGGTAGAGCTGAGTGTCATCAGCATACTGATGACACTGCATGCCCTAAAACCCTCTCACGATCTCCCCTAATGGCTGCATATAGATGTTAAACAAGAGGGGTGAGAGAATGGCACCATACGGGACTCCACAAGTGAAATCCCAGGGGGAAGACGTACACTCCCCCAAGACCACCCGGTGAGTTCTCCTGGCCAGGAGTGAACGAAACCAGTTCAAGACCGTCCCGCCAATCCCTGAACGGTCCCGCAGGTGAGTCACCAACACCTCATGATCGACTGTGTTGAACGCAGCCGAAAGGTCTAGCGGTAAGGTCTAGCAGAGTTGAATGCAGCAGTAAGGTCTGACGACCCTGGTCGAACGTCAGATGGAGATCGTCAACCAAGGCCACCAATGCAGTCTCTGTACCATACTCAGGCCGAAACCCGGACTGAGAGGGGTCAAGGAAACCAGTGCAGTCCAGATGTTCCTGGAGCTGCCATGCCATAGCCCATTCAATAATCTTCCCTAAAAAGGGAAGGTTAGAGACTGGCTAATAACTGGCAGGAGCATCAGCATCAAGAGATGGTTTATTGAGCAGGGGCCTAACCACAGCCTCCTTCAGGAATTCAGGTACCCTAACCACCCCAGCCAGCAATGGCTGTGATGTGTCCTGACTGGATTTCACTAGCCAGGACGGGCATGGATCTTGCTCACAAGTAGTGGCATGAACAGATCCCAACAAGGACTCCACATCCACAGGCAACGCTATCTGAAACTGATCCCACAAAACAGGACAGGACAGGGCATCTATAGCCCCAAGATGATCCTCTGCAATAACTGTGGTGCCAAAATCATGGCAGATGCGAGCGATCTTATCTACAAAGTACTCGATAAACCGGTCACAGCGGTCACTGGATTGCTCCAGGTGGAGGCAGGCAGGACTGACCAAGCCTTTCACCACCCAGAAAAGCTCCGCTGGACGTGACTTTGCGGATGCAATAAGGGCAGCAAAGAACTGCTTCTTTGCTACCTGCACCACCACAGCATAGGCCTTTAAACTGCTCTTATGCTGCAATCGATCATACTCATCATGAGTCCGGTGCCACCATCACTCCAACTGTCTGCTCTCCTGCTTCAAGCACCGCAGGACCTCAGTAAACCAAGGAGACCTACAGGAGACTCAGGAGGGCAGCAGATGCCTGGGAGCCACTCTGTCAATGGTCTCAGCCAACAAGGTGTTCCAGAAGGCTACGAGATCATTGACCAAGCGGGTGTCAAGGTCCAGGGGAAACTCCCCCAAAGCATTCTGGAACCAATCCAGTTCCATAAGTCTCCGGGGGCGGACCGATCTAATAAGTCCTGCACCCCGTTGGGGGCTGACATGCGCCAGGATGCACGCCTTAAGGAGGTAATGGTCAGACCATGACAAGGGCTCCACCCCCCCTGACTTCTACTAACTGACCCCCCGCCTCAAGGCCAGTGCAGAAAACCAAATCCAGTGTATGTCCCTCATCGTGTGTGGGACCACAGATGATTTGGGACAGGCCCATGGTTGTCATGGAGGCCATGAACTCATGCCTCGCTCCTCCAAGATTGGTGTCAGTGTGGATGTTAAAATCCCCCAAGACCACTAATCTCAAGGTCCGGAGGATCACATCTGACACCAGATCAGCAAGAGCATGTAGGAATGTTGCTGGGCAATTGGGTGCACGGTGCACCAGCAGCACCCCTAATCTGCCCCCAGCCAAATCCAACACAAGATGGAGGCACTCAACACCTGGTGGAGCCTGCACCAGATATTATTATTATTATTATTATTATTATAAACATTTATATAGCGCCAGTCATGTGACCTGGTGTCGTACAGAACATAGAACAAGACGCAGTCCCTGCTTGTAGCTTACAATCTAAAGGACAAAGGGGGGAGACAGGGAGAGGGGACAGTGGGAGAGACAGGGGAGAAGACAAACAAACATTCAAGCGGATGCGAAGTCTCAGGTGC
>QEPC01002857.1:1620532-1631848 GCA_003113815.1 Sphenodon punctatus | reverse complement strand
GGGAGGGGGAAGGAATTCATTTATTTCATTGAGTTCAATGGGGACACAGCGCCCCATTGAACTCAATGAAATAAATCCGGTACCGGTATACCGGATTTAATCCGGGAATCCGGTTTTTACAGAACCGGTAACTGGTAAATCCGGTAGCCGGTAATGGGCCCGGGGTCCCACCTCTAATAATTAGTAATCAACAATTTAGCAAAATATAACCTTTCCCCACACAAGGTTCTCCATGAACTACATCATTGTTGGTTTTTAGCCATTTTTGGAGCCCTGTTCCTCCATATCTCATACTTTTTAGGAGGCTCTATACCAATGTGCCAAACAAATCACACACACACACCCCCAACACAGCTTTTTAATAGCTGAAATATCTGACCCTATTAATAGGGTGTGCAATTTGTATCTTATTTAATTATGAAAACAAATGGAGCCCCGTTCATTTTTGTAAGGTAATGAAAACAAATGAATGAATAAGCAAACAACATTAATTTGATTTTATTCGTTCTCATTTTTTTATTATTAAAAATATTTTTTTTAAAAGCACTGTGCATGTGCAAAATGGCCCCCTGGGCTGTTCTGCGTATGCACACCCTTTCCCAAAATGGGGCTGACACTGCCAGAAGTTTTTGGGGAAAGGGCTCTACATGTGCAGAATGGCCCCAGTGGCCATTTTGCAGATGCAAAGTGATTTTTAAAATATTTTAAATAAAAGAAAAGAAAAAAACCAAACAAAAATAATAGAGTCCTTTATGAACCCCCCTGAAAACATGGGGGGTTTGTAAGTGAAAACAAAAACAAAAATGAATTATGGGCCTTCTGCACACCCCTACCTTATAAGTCGAAGAAATATCTTATGTGTCAAATATAGAACTTTTATTAAAAATCAAGCAATTCGATTTTTTTCCCACTTTTCAAAACTGCCCTTCAACTATTCTTTGTGTTTCCTATATTCTGTTGTCCCCTGCCCATAGTGACCTTGTGTTTTTCCATTGATAAAAGAAGCCAATTATGATCTCTCTGTTCTTAAAGAAAGAGTTGGGGGAGGAAGGGAGGTGAAGAAGGTATCCAGGGTGCTGAAGCAGAGAGGCACAGGACAATAACCAGGACATTGGAGTAGTAGGAAAGAAAGATGAGGGAACTGAACAGGCAAAGGTGGAGGCAGAAGCAAAGGAGTGCAAGGGACTGTACTAAGGCAGCTTACTACTGTGTATTAAATGATTTTCCTGAAGAAACAAACACATGAATGTGATGTCATCTATGACAAATATACCTCTTCCTCCCTCCCCCTTCAGCAATATCACAAGTTTGCTAATCCTTCCTGCTTTCCTTGATGCATGACATACTTTATGGAGAGTCCCTAAGCAGATCATGATTTCTTTTAGGTAATACAGAAGGTGCCAATTCAGCAAAGCACTTGAGCACATGAATAACTTTAATAAGACTCAAACGTTCTTTTAAAACACTTTTATCTACATATGGCTCTTTTATCATGTCCTCCTATTATCAGAGTATCTGAGCATCTCACAGTCTTCAAGGCATTTACCCTTAAAAAGTCCCTGTGGGGTAGAAAAGCACCATTATTCCCAATGTACTTATGGAAAACTAGGATACAGAGAAGCTAAACTTCTCACCCAAATTCACGGAGAAAGTCTGTGGCAGCGAAGGAGCATCCTGTCTCTGGTAGTGGCTGCCATTGGTTGCTTCAGAGAAGTAAACAACAGGCCTGTCACAGGGTGCCCACTTGATCATGGGGTTGAGTGGTTGTAGGATTAGTGTCCCAAGGAAGATTGACAGACATGCATAAAACGTTTAAGTTTATTTATAAGTAAAGTCCCAGACCTAGGCACCAGACCTCTGGCCAGTTAACAATCTACAACTGAGCTTAGTCCGACACAGTCCCATACTAGCTCCTCCAACTCACGTCCTGTTGTTCAGGCTTCTTGTTCAGGTCCAGGTCACCTTCCTTCAGGAACCTCTCTAGGCAGCCTCTCAGGAGAAGTGATCTCCACAACAGTCAGGAGCAGATTGCCCCTTCCTTCAAGTTGGTTCTTTCTTTATACTGTTGGTCACACCCCAAACACTCCAACTTCCTCTTCCTATCTGGAGGCCATCTTAGGTCTTCCACATGGCAGGCGCCAACTTGTGGCACAGCCCTGCCACAAGGTCATAATGGAGTGATCCATTCCATGCTGTTCACTCCCAGCTCCCCACAATCAGAGGTTGCATCCCCCAACCTACTTGACTAGTAGCCATTTATGGACCAACGAGTTCCACAAGTTAATTGTATGTCAAGTGAAAAAGTACTTCCTTTTGTTTCTTTTAAATCTGCTGCCAGTTACTTGCATGGAGTGTTCCCTAGTTCTAGTATTATTTGAGAGGGTAGTTTATTTACTCCCTGTTTACTTGTTCTGCACCACTCATGATTTTGTAACCTTATATCTCTTCTCAGTCATCTCTTCTCGCCCCACTTCCCAGAACAGTGGGAAGTTGCAGGGGCAGCCTTGGGTCGGTGTTCCTTTGGCAGAAAAGAGAAACTGGAGACTTACTGTGTGGTCTGAGTCCATTTGTTTACAAATGTACAAGTTGAGTGGAAGGATTGGGACCAGCTGCCAGCTCCTCTGGCCAGGGCCCACCGAACCCTTCTGGTCCAGCACCCCAGGGGTTCCCTGGAAGGGTGTCTCTGTAGCCCTCTGCACCCAGAACTCTAGCATGCAACCTCCTGCTAGGCTGTGGCTCAGTTCTTCACTCTCTGTAAAGACTGAACGCTGTCCCACCCTGTACTCAACACTGCCCAGCCAGTACTTAGCCCTGCCTGGCCAGAACCATTGTTATAAGACAAGAGGCTGGCAGGCAAGCTCAGGTGTGACTGATGGCTTTATACAATGAGTTATATTCCAGGAGGATGAATCCCAACAGGGAGTTACATTGCAGACTAGATTCCCATTTCCAGGGGGTCCATAACATTACGTTCCAATTCCTGTTGTTCCTTCCTGGCCATTGCAGTGATACAATGGAACGGCATCAATTTCAAGAGGGGAAAGTGGAAAGGGGGACATTGGTGGTATGGTGGTTTGGGGGTATTTGGGTGTGTGGGAGGGAGGGTTGGGAATGGGTCCAGGGGAGTAGGGGGGTTGGAGTGTGTAGATGGGAGATGGGAGGGTGGAGAGAGCCAAATGGGATTGTCTACATAACAGCTGGATCTGTTTATGCTCTCAAAGGGTAGGGAAGAGACCAGTCAGTACCGGCCTGGCACTTCTTGCTTCACTGCAGCTTGAACCCAAGGAGGGGGCACCCAATGTGGTTTGCACCCCCTCTCCTGCGGTGGTTGGGAATGGGTGGTCTGTATGCCCCTTCCCATAAAGAAGTGGCCAGTGTGCAGATCCCCCAAAGGCTCAAGGTTACTGTCTGTGAATTGCTCTGTGGAAACTGTGCTACTCAGGTATTCCATTATCTTGTTAACCTAGAAAACAACATCCTCTTGTTTTAAGTGCCTGCGTCACTGCTGTCATCCATTCTGTCCACCCAGGCTCCGTCTGTGTACTTGACTGAGGAACATGCTGCCATGGCTGGTGTCCAGGGTTGTCCCTTGTGCTCGGGCCCAGGGAATGGGGCTCAGAGGAATTGGGATGTGTGTGAAACCCTTGCCTTGGCTGACATTTGGCTGAGGGAAGATGTACAGGGACTGGTGGCCGACCCATTTTCCAGGGCACCTGGCTATGAGCTCTTGAGCCGCTATATGCAGCTGCTGCATCATCGAGGGGCTGACCCAGAGTGCTGGGAAAGGGCAGTCATTACCCGCAGTTACGCTTCCAGGTAATAGCACCCGCTGGACCCCACATACACATACTGCCGGGGTGATGGTACCCTGGGATGCAACCAAGAGTGCAGCTTTGCAGGAGATTTGTGAGCTACCAGAGTTTCACCTGTGCCTTGCTGCAGGGGGCCCCCCTCTGCCGATTTTCTTGTCAGTGCCCTCCTGTAAGTGAGAGGATACTCCAGGCTCTGGCTTGAGTGCCTTGATCAAATGCTGGTGCTGTACCTCCTTGCGATGTTGTCTGTGGCTCCCTACTTGCTGACTGTAGCCAAACTCTGTGCCCTGTATGTGGTCTGGACATGCCCAGATGTCCAGCTCACTCTGGTCAGCAGAGATTCTTTGACCACCCCCACTATATGGTGACTTAGCATATGCAGGTGAGGGGCTATGGAAGGGGCATGTATCAAAGGGGGGGTATGCGAAGGGAGTAGAGTTCCCCACTCCTACCCCCCCAGCTGTTTGATCCCTGTTGGAACTTTGAGCTAGTGACTTCCATCCTGTGCAAGGGATGTCTTTGGGGGGGGAGGGGGTGCCCATCTTTCATTCCAGCTGCCATGACCCCCTTGGAACTGTACCCTATGAACTTGCATCCTGTGTGAGCGATATCTCTGTGGGGAAGGGGATTACCCCCACCCCTCACCTGCAGTGGTGTGCTGTGGCTTCTTTTGCCCACAGTTCACCATGTCTGTACGTCATAGCGGTGGGTGTGGTGCTGGGAGCAGGGTGAGGCTGGGCCTGGATGCCCACATGTTTGTTTTGTTCCTCTGCCCTACAGGGCCAATTAGACGGAGCCAGGTGGATGGATCTCCAGCCGCCAGGGGTCTCAGGCACGGTTTTTTCTGTGCCCCGACCCGGGCCGTGTCGGCTGTGGTTTTCCACCCCAGGCCAGGCCAGGGAGGGCGGAGGATGGGTGATGGCTCACTCGTCACATCTGTTTTTACCCTTTGTCTACACTGGTGACAGTGAAGTCTATTTGCTTTAATGTTTTTCAGAAAGTGCATATTTACAAAAACTGTTTTCCCCAAGTAGTCCAGCTGTCCTGACTCTTACTAATTTAATTTCACAGAATACAGGGGAATCTAGCCAGCAAGATTATTTTCTCCATTTCTGCTTTCCATATGCCCAGTGCTACAGACAGGTATACACATTAATAACTTTCTAAGATGATTAGTTCCATTAAACTCACTTTATACTATGGTACTACTCATTTTAGTAAAATTACTCAACTGTTTGCAGTGAGCCCTATATATTTGCCAGTTGGTAACAGAAACCTGAAGTAGAAACAAAGGTATTTCATGCATGATAAAGTATGTCCCTAGTGACTGTGTCATGAATCTTCAAGCCAAACTTTAAGAAAATTACTTGGTTGCTAGATTGTTTGTTTTTTAAGGGTTTTTTTTCTGTTTTCTTTTTACATTTGAAGCCTACATTTTTTAATCTCAACTCTGTAGTCACTGAGATGACTGAGCAGAGAAAGAGAGAGAAATCCTCCAAGGATTCCTTCGTAAGTGGCAGGTGAGTAGTTAGAACAAAGCTATTGTTTTTATATACTCTACCCTTCATCAAAGAAAGCTGAAAATATATTTGAGAGAGATTGCTTCTTTCTTCCATAAATGAAACACCAGGGGCTGGATTGTGCTGCCAGTTGATGTTAATGGCAAAGTGACTATTGACCTCAATGATTGCAGGACCAAGCTCTGGACAATAAAAGTTCACTGCCAAGGAGAGAGGGTTTTTTTTGCTTTGTCCTGTATTCCACACAAAGCAGCAGAGAAGGAGAATGCCTAATAAAGAAAGTGAAACAGAGTGCTTGTGGGAAAGGTGACAGAAGAGAAAAGGGAAATTTACAGTAGTATAGTCTTCCTAGGGCAAAAATAAATGGCAAAGAAAGATTTTAAGGGCACCTTTCTCTATATCCTGGAGACAGATATTTAAACCCTGCACTTCTTACAGGCAACTTTCAAAATAATGTAATTACACACACACACACACACACACACACACACACACACACAACACCAGGATAAAAGTAAGGAAATTGCATATACAGTATATATATTCACATATGATAATAATACATGTTTCTCACTTAGTCTATCTATTTTTCTACTCTCTTTATTTTATCTCATGCCACAACGTGATCTGCACAATCCAAGAGCCAGACACCAAAAGAGGCACCTGTTCTAAAGTCATACATATATTGGTTTCCTTGGCAACAGGCATACATGAAAGCCCTCTGAAATCTTCCACTGTTACTCAGTTTTTCTTTCAGTTTAGTGCTCTGTACATACAGAAAGGCTAAGACTACAGAGCTGATCAATTAAATGAGAACTAAACAGGATATACTAAGAAAGGTACCTTATTCCTGATTTATACTTTTCCATTCTGCTTTTTAGGATCTTCTGCTGGGTAACAGACTGAGCACTAGCTGACAGAGCAGATAACTGTACTAGAGAAGGGAAAACACAGACATCTGTGTTGTAACTCTACACAGAATATTCACAAACGTTTGCAATGCAGTGAATGATCCACCCCACGGCAGGATGGCTGTTTTCAAATATAAGTGGAAATGGGCCTTAGCGAGGATCTCGATAGGAACCTTCCTAGCTTTCTGAACAAATATGATCAGAATGCTTAGAACCCTATCCATTGATCTCAAAGAAGTGCTTTGCTAAGGGGAGTAAGCATTGCCATTCCCATTTCATAGGTAAGAAAAATGAGGCAAAGAGTAGTTTCATAATATGCCGATAATATGGTCACACATCAATTACTTCCACCTTTACTTCTGCTATCTCCCTTGCTAGACAACACTACTATGCCTCCCGCATTGAGTCCTGTTCTTGGGACCCTCGCCACCTGTTCTCTACCTTTGACGTCCTCCTCAAGCCTCCCTGTCCTCCCCCTCCTTCTTCCCTTTCTGCTCAGGATCTTGCCTCCTTCTTCACCTTGAAGATAGACAAGATCCGCCTCGACATCGCTTCCCACTCCTCTCTTCCCACTCCCACCCCTCTCCCTCCTCCCCCTCCTTCTCTCATGTCCTCCTTCTCCCCTGCCTCCCTTAAGGAAATCTCCTCTCTGCTCTCCTCCTCCAACCCTTCCACTTGCCCCCTTGATCCCATTCCTTCCCGCCTCCTCACCTCCATTACTCCCACTGTCGCCCCTTCCTTCCTGCACATCATCAACCTCTCCCTCTCTACTGGCTCTTTCCCTTCTGCCTTCAAACATGCCACAGTCTCTCCTATTCTCAAAAAGTCCACTCTTGACCCCTCTGACCCTTCTAGCTATCGTCCTGTCTCACTCCTTCCTTTTGCTTCCAAGCTGCTTGAACGTGTTGTCTACTCCCGCTGCCTTGACTTCCTATCCTCCAACTCCTCCCTTGACCCCCTCCAATCTGGCTTCCGCCCCCTTCATTCTACTGAAACTGCTCTCGCTAAGATCACCAACGATCTTCTGGTGGCTAAATCTAAACGTCTCTATTCCATTCTTGTCCTCCTTGATCTCTCTGCTGCCTTCGATACTGTTGACCACTCACTCTTGCTGGATTCCCTTCACTCCCTTGGCTTTTGTGGCTCTGTCCATAACTGGTTCTCCTCCTACCTCTCTGACCGCTCCTTTAATGTGTCTCTCTCCAACTCCGCCTCCTCCTCCTTCCCCCTCTCAGTTGGTGTTCCTCAAGGCTCTGTTCTTGGCCCTCTCCTCTTCTCGATCTATACCTCATCCTTAGGCAAACTCATTGCCTCCCATGGCTTCCAATACCACCTCTATGCTGATGACACTCAACTCTATCTCTCTACTCCCTCTCTCTCTCCCTCTGTTCAAGCTCGTCTCATCAACTGTCTCTCTGACATCTCTACCTGGATGTCTCAACGTCAACTCAAACTCAACATGGCTAAAACTGAACTCCTTATCTTCCCCCCTCATCCTTCCTCTCCTTCCTCACTGTCAATAACTATTGATGGAGTCACCATCCTGCCTGTCCCCCAAGCCCGTAGCCTAGGCTTCATCTTTGACTCACCCCTTTCTTTTAAACCCTACATTGACTCTGTTGCTAAATCCTGTCGCTTCTCCCTCCATAACATTGCTAAGATTCGCCCTTTTCTCTCTGTCTCGTCTGCCAAAACTCTTGTTCATGCTCTGGTCATCTCTCGCCTCGATTACTGTAACCTCCTTCTCACTGGCCTTCCCCGGTCTCACCTTTCTCCCCTCATCTCTGTCCAAAACTCTGCTGCCAGGGTCATCTACCTCGCCAGTCGCTTCGACCATGTGCAGCCCCTCCTCTCTTCGCTTCACTGGCTTCCCCTTCCTGAACGAATCCTGCACAAGCTCCTAGTCTTCACCTATAAAGCTCTTCACAACCTTGCTCCCCCCTACCTCTCTGCACTTATCGCCCTCCATACTCCAGCCCGTGCACTTCGCTCCTCCTCTGTCCCTTCTCTCACCCTTCCACGCCTTCCCTGCTCCCCTAAGCGCCTTCGTCCCTTCTCACTTGCTGCCCCCCATGCCTGGAACTCCCTCCCTGTCCACATCCGCCTTGCCCCCTCCCTTCATACCTTCAAATCTCTCCTTAAAACTCACCTCTTTCGCTCTGCTCTGTCTGACTCTTTATCCTGCTGAGCCACTATTCCTATACCTACGATCGGTTTACCCTTATCCTTGCAACATGGACCTGCCTGCTGTCATTCTCATCGTAACCAAGCCAAGTACGTGCACTTGAGACCTCGCATCTTCATGAATGTTAGACCCCTTGTCTCTCCCTCTGTTCCCCTTCCTAAGTCTCTCCCCCAGCTCCTGTCTCTCAGATTGTAAGCCCTAGGGGCAGGGACCGTGTCTATTTTATTACTTTGTAAAGTGCCAGGTACACTGCTGGTGCTATATAAATGTTTGTTAATAATAATAATAATAATAATTAATTGCTGGCAGATCAATTTGGATAAAATTGAGGTGTCTGGTTTTCTGTAGACTAGCCCTTACATCTTGTAGCACCTGAGATATTTATTACATACTGATGTTTATTGCAGCTGAAATGAATATTCATGAAAACAATAAATCCATTGATTTTGCACTATTCAACCCAAACCCACATGCTCTGATTCATCTGAAACCTATTTCAGATATTTCACTTCAGTATTTCAGTTACTTCGTTCCAGCACTGTTGGTGCTATTACCCCTATTCTGGGCAGCAGCTGAAATAACCAAAATAACAAAGTTACCAAAAACTGCAGAACAAAATAATGACAGAAACTAGTATAAACAATAACTGAAATGGCATACCTGAATAAGTGGTTATGTGAAAATGGCTATGTCTGTTTTATTATGGATATTATTTGGATATCGAGATAGCTATCAAGAAATATTAATAATATATATCCATGACCACAAAATCTTCTATTCATTTCAGCTCCAAGGTTTACATACAATTCTTCTTAGTATAAGCATAAAAGCATCAGGAAGTATAATTCAAAACAAGACACACCAACACACATGGTTGGATCATTATCTTCTGTGGGCCCAGATCCCTGCACTCATTAGCCCCCATTGGGGTGGTGGACCAGTTAGTCCACGCCCAGAAACTTATGGAGCCAATTGGATTCCAGAACTATCTGGGGGATATACCCACTGATTTTGATGGCTGCTCTGTGGATGGCCTGGTTGACACAGTAACATCCAGGCATCCACTTCCTCCGCAACATCAGCACAGGTTGTCGTGGTTTACAGGAGACCTTTGGCAGATGAAGTGGGAGGCAAGGTGGTTGGAGTACCAGTGGCATTCAACTCACACTGAAGCCAACTGATTGCGCCATAGATAATTTTGAAGGACTATGACATGGCTAGGGTGGTGGTGAGGGCTTCCCTCGTCTCCACTACCATAGCGTCTGCAAAGTCCTGTCCAGTGGAGCTATTCCAAGTGGTGAACAGTCTGGTGAATCCAGGCTGTCTACATCCCATTGTTGAGTCATCTTCTGCCTGCTATGAGGAATTTCATACCTTCTTTGCAGATAAAATTGCTCCTATTCACCTCAACTTGGGGGCTGCTATTTCTTTGGCAGAGTCAGAGTTTGGAACTGTGGAGGCTCAATCTTGTCCTGTTTATTTGGATCAGTTTCAGTTGGTGTTACCTACCGAGGCAGTGGATGTCCTTGGGGTAATGCGGGGTAATTGATTGATGAAAGCTAGCCATGAGAGACTGTGACTATTGCTGAAATTGTCAGTGCCTTCTTTTGAGAGGCCAAGGTACTGGAATCCCTTAAGATTGCGCTTGTTCATCCTCTGCTCAAAAAAACCATCACTTGATGCTAATTTCTTGGGCAGCTATTGCCCCATCTCTAACATTCCCTTTTTAGGGAAGGTTATTGAAAATGTGGTTGCCAGGCAGCTACAAGGACATCTACATGCAATTGAATTCCTGGGCCCATGTCAGTCTGGCTTTCTCCTGGGTATGACACCAAGACTGCACTTGTGGTGTTGGTCAACTATTTTTGCCATGAGAATGACAGGGGATATTGTACCCTGTTGATCCTCTTAGATCTTTCAGCAGCCTTTGATACAGTAGACCATGAGGTATTGTTGACTAGGGATGGGTGAACGCGGTTGGGAAGTTCGGAGTTCAGACTGAACTAGACCAGTTCAGTCGACCGAACCGAACTTCTGAACCGAACTCGATTTCTGGTGAACTCGGTTCTGTTCACCCATCCCTAAAGATAATATTCCATTTAGTTCAATGGGGTTTGACTTTCTGAACTCTGTTCGGAAGTTTGGAGTTCAGACTGAACTTGAATAGTTCGGTCGACCAAACTGAACTTCCAAACTGAACTCGATTTTCAAACCAAACTGAACCAAATTTCCGAACTAACTTCTGTTCGCCAATCCCTATTGTTGACATGGCTTCAGGACATGGAAGGGGTTCATGGGATGACTCTAGAACGGTTTGGTTCATTTCTGTCAGGGAGGTTTCCGCAAGTGGTGATGGGTGTTTGTTCTTCTTTCCCCTCCCCACAATGTTGTGGCGTCCTGCAGGGTTCCATCCAGGGGCGGATTGGGAACTCAAAGTGACCTGGGAGAATACAGTCTTAGTGGCCCTGTGCCAGTGGCAAAGCCACCAGGGCGCCGGAAATGGGTAAGGGGGTGTGTCTTGGGGGCATGACTTGGGGGCACGCAGAGTGCACCAGATTTGGAGCCTGTCAGAGCTGAGTCCCCAGACTCAGATCCTCAGCAGCCTGGCAGGAGTGAGTGGGAGGTTATGGGGGGCTGGCAAGGGGGGGAGACTGCCACTGGTGGGGATACTGGCCCTCATTTCAGTGCTCTGGCTCCCCAAATCACTCAGTTTCAGTGCTCTGTGGCCCCCAAACGAAAAAAATCACTGTCCCTTGCTATGCATCCTACAGTAAGGCTTCTTCATTCCTACACCAGCTGCACTAGTATTCCACAGGCCCTGTGTTTAGCTTAGCAAAATGAAGACTAAGTGGAGAATTGATACCAGACTTCCAATATCTACATTATTG
>QEPC01002857.1:1585781-1605928 GCA_003113815.1 Sphenodon punctatus | reverse complement strand
TGTGCTAAGGACTGCACATAACATTGTTGCCTTAAGATGGTTTGCTTTGCTTGCTCTGTTTGCATGATGCATTGCTGCTTTCCTTCTCCCCTCCCAAGCATGAGTAGAGAGGCCATTTTGTAAATTTGTGAGTCTACTGGTCATGGCTACTCTTTTTTTAAAATGGTCCCTTCACTGTTTCACTGCTGCTCCCTGCTGGGAAGTAGTTTATGGCCTATCTGCTTGTGACTGTGTGACTTTGAACATCTTGCCTGGGGTTTTTGTTGAGAAACAGAAATGCATTGTTTAAATTTTGATGAGGCTGGTTTGGTGGCAACGCAGCCCTGAAACTGGCCAAACTTTAAAAAAAGGCCTGCTTGCTTGGAAAGGATTTTTACTGCTGGAGAGACAGTGTAGGTACTGGGAGTGCTGGTCTCGATGGACCTGGTTTGGTGACAATTTAGCCCTGAAACTGGCCAAACTTTTTTTAAAAAGGCCTGTTGGCTGTTGGGGATAGGGTGTAGCTACCAGGGATGCTGGTTTGGATGGAGAGTGTTTGGTTGCTATACAGGCCTGCAGCTGCTCTCCTTGTGAACAGAGAAGAAAGTAGGTAAGAGCATGGCAGAAGAGAAGGCTGCAGACAACAAGGAGACCCCTTTCCCCTGTCCCCCACTGAACCCATCGCTTCCCCTTACTTTTCTCGTGCACCAAAACCAAACCCTTTCCCTCCTACTTTTCCTCTGTTGTCCTTCTCTTCCCCTTCATTTTCTTCTGAGAAGAGAATGAAAAGGATGCCATGAAAATTAAGGATTTGAGGGACAAAGGTAGGCGATGGCAATGTAATCTATTTTTGTAACGTGCTATGGTTAATTTGGATCCGGTGGGAAAGAGAAAGTGGATGGGATCCCAGTAAGAGGGCTTTCTATCCCCCAGTGGGAGTGCTTCACACAGCAGCAAGGAGTTCCCAGCATTAACTGGATGCAATGTCCATTCAATGTTAACCCTGGGAACTCCTTGCTGCTGGGTTAAGCCATGCCACTGGCCTACCGCTGCCCCAGGCTCCGCCCCTAGGCTCGTTGGCAGCAAAGCTACTGGCAGTAGGTTCAACCCACCCACTGCCCCACCAGCCTCAAAAACCACCAGTCGCCACTGCAATGTGCTCTACATGGGGCTGCCCTTGAAGACTGTTTGGGGGCTGCAGCTGGTGCAGAACGCGGTGGCCCACCTCTTGATGGGGGCAGGTCACCAAGAGCACATTACGCAAGTGCTTAAGAGTCTGCGTTATCGTGTTCCGGGCACAATTCAAGGTGCTGTTTTTGACCTTTAAAGCCCTAAACATCTTATGTTCTGCATATCTGAAGGACTGTCTCTCTCTTTTGTTCCTCTGTGGCCCTTAAGCTCTGCCATGGGTGCCCTCTTGCGGGTTCCATCACTGGCCCAGTTTCATACAACTCAGGCTCACAGAGAGCCATTCTCAGTGGCTGCCCCACAGCTTTGCAACTCCCTCCCTTTGGAGGCTCGCCTGAGCCCTAGTCTGAGTGTCTTCCAGAGGCAGCGTAAGACCTTTTTATTTGACCAGGCATTCAGTGGGCAAGGATAGACTTGGGGGGAGGGCAATGGGGAAGCTTTTAGTTTTGTGGGGTTTAAATTATTTATTTTTTATTTGTATTTTATGTATTTATTGTAAGCCACCCTGAGCCTCAGGGGATAGGGCAGGATATAAATCTAAATAAATAAATAAATATTCCTCTAACAAACCCAGAGTTAGGTAGAGCGATTTTGCATTGCATCCTGGAAGATCAATTCCTCAAGTGAAATAAGGAAATCACTCGTTCAGGTTTTAGGAATAGCTCCTACACTGAGTAAATTTTCAAGAGTTGCTATGCCAGTTAGGTCACAATCCTCAAACTACTTACTTGAAGTCAATAAGGCTACTGCAAAGTAAGAGGCTTGAGGACTGCAACCTTAGGCATTTTGAAAGTTTTACCCATTTTAACGGTGTTTAAGACTTAACAACTGCCTTATGGCAGGTTTTTCAGATCAACAAAGGATTTGGAGAGTTTTAGGACCTCAGCAGGAAAGCATCAGGCAGACTCCCCTGTCCTGATGAGGAGGAAATACCTCACAATGCCTTTGAGGATTTAATAAATCCCACCTCCCATGGTGCCTTTCATAATCTAAATGGGTGAGAGCCCATTTGTAATTTAAAGATGCTCATTTGCATTATCTGCGCTCACCCATGGTTTTTATGACTCACTGAACAATTCAACTGAAAAGTATGCATTTCAGTAGAATCATTGTAAATATCTTATAAAGTTGCATCATAGGAAAGTCATGTTGTTCAGGAGGAGGCTAAGTCACAATGAAGCGAATAGGGAACAGATTTAATGGTGAATCAAAGGGAGCTAAATGGAGTTGTGATTCTTAAAGCATTCTGACATCACAAGCCACATTTGCTGGAATGGGTTGTAAAGCCAGTGAAGCGTTTTGAGGAGTGGGCTGTTAAGTGGTGTGACTTACACTTTGTTCCTGCCCGTTCAAAGTTCACATTATAACTTAACAGTCTTACCCTAGTCAGGCCTAATTCTAGTCTCAAACCAACTTTGTACAAGTATAACTCTAGCCACATTAACCTCAAGCAGGGCTAGAGGACCTGATTCAAAGTTTTTGGCGTGGCTGCAAGTTTTTTACTTAGACTCACACTCACCATGCAATAACTTTCTCCCGCTTACACATACTCTGTGAATTTGACCTTAATTTTGAGTGCAAGAGAGTCTTAGGGCCTACTGACTTGCTGCATTGCTACACAGCAACCTGCTTCTGCTCCATAGCAACATTTCGTATAGACACGTTGCTATGTGAAATAGCAGTTACATGCCCCTTAGCATGTTACTATGGCACAACTGCTCATGGAGATAAATTGGTTTGGGACAAGTTGCCACCAAAGAAATTCCTCCCCATCTCCACTCCCGGGGCCTGACAGCAATGGGGGAAAGAGTGCTGGGGTCAGGGACGTAGCTAGGTGGCAATGGGCCCTGGTGCAGAAGATGAAATGGACCCCCTGCTGGGGCACTCCACTGCAGTGTGCATATGCATTCTACATGCGTGTGAGCGCCCCAGACTTGGGGTCCGCGTGTGGCTACAGCTGCTGCATCTATTATAGCTGTGCCGCTCGCTGGGTGCTCAGTTGTCCCCCACAAGACTGCTTCATGTCATGAGAGGAACATGAGGCAGCAGTTTGTTAGTCAGACATTTTATTATTAACCTGGAACCACCAGCACAGCTCTGGTAACAAGTTAACAACAACATATTATCTCTAAATAGGAGATTTAGATATGACTAACAAGTTGTTACCAAAGCATTTATGTTTTGAGTTGTCTACCCATCAACAACTGGGCGGGGATGCATCCCGTAGAGGTTAATGGTGTGGACCTGTAACTAAGAAGAGCAATAAGTGGATCTTCCTGATTCAAGATTTTCTTGGCTGTCTGCACCACTGGTTCCGCCTCGCCGTTTGCTTGGGGGTAATGGGGGCTAGTAGTAACGTGATGAAAATCATATGATCTCTGGAAATGTTTGAACTCTGTCACAGAAAATTGTGGCCCGTTGTCAGTCACGAGCTCATCAGGTATGCCAAATCGAACAAAAGTAGTTTTTAATTGAATAATTACATTTCTGCTAGTGGCATGGGGCAAGGGAAGAATCTCGATATATCTTGAGGAATAGTCCACCATGACCAAGTAGTGGTGACCTCTAAATTCACATAAGTCTGCAGCCAACTTCTTCCAGGGTCTGTTTGGCAGGGACGTAGTAATTACGGGTTCTTTACGTTGGGTTGGTCGATTTATTCTGCAGGTTTTGCATGCTAGAACTGTGGTCTTTATGTCTTCTCCAATACCAGGCCACCATATGGTCTGGCTGGCACGCGCTCTACATTTTGTTACTCCTGGTGTCCTTCATGGATAAGAGCCAAGATTTCTCACCTTTGTGGTCTCGGGACAATAATTTGATTGCCATAGACTATCAGACCATGCTGACTACTTAGCTGGGCACGGTCTGCAAAGTATTTTCTCACAACTTCCTTACAATTTAGAATGTTCCTTGGCCATCCCGACTGGATGTAACCCAAAACTATTTGAAGTTCAGCATCTTCTTGAGTGACCTTCCTTAACTGGTATAGTCTCCTTTCTGATACTGGTCTCGAGACTTGTATGGCATCCACATAGGCCTTTACATCATCCTCTAACTCGGAAGTACCCGTATGTGCGGCAGGGCTCTGAGACAGGGTATCTGCTATCACCAGTTTTTTCCTGATACATATTCGGGTACTGGGTTAAACCTCATCAACCTCATCAGGAGGTGCTTGCATCTTAGAGGAGCTTGGTCCAAATCCTTTCCTTTTATCAAGGTCACCAAGGGTTTATGGTCAGTGAGCAGTTTAAAGGAAGGTAAACCGCAAAGGTATCCATAGAAGGACTCACATGTCCATATGCTTGCCAAACACTCTTTCTTTATTTGTGCGTAGCATTGCTCTGGTTCACTGAGAGTGCGGGAACAGAATGCAACTGGCTTCCATTTCGAACCATGAAGTTGCAGCAGCACTCCTCCTAGGCCATAACTACTGGCATCCACACTGACCACCGTAGGCTTGTTGATGTCATAGAACTGTAGGACTGGTGAAGTAGAAATCATATCTTTTAACGTTGTGAAAGCAGCTTCCTGATCCGGTCCCCAGAACCAGGATACATTGGACCTCAGTAGTTGAAAGAGTGGTTTTGCTACTTCAGAGAGGTCCTGCAGGTATCAACCCAGGTGAGTAATCATTCCTAGGAAGAGTCTTAATTCTGATATGTTCTTTGGAGTTTGTATGCTTCTGATAGCTTCTATTTTCACTGGACATGGCCGTACTCCATCTGTAGTGATTATCTGTCCCAAGAACTCTATTTGATCTTTCAGAAAGATGCCCTTTTCCTTATTTAGTTTGAGACCAGAGTCGCTAATTAGTTTCAGAACTCTTGAGAGTTTGTTGTCGTGAACTTCCATGGCGGTACCAAAGACAAGGATGTCATCCATGAAGATAATGACTCCTTTTTCATTTGCCAAAAACTCAGTCAATTTCCTTTGAAAGATTTCAAGTGCACTAGTGATCCCGAAGGGAAGCCTTTGGGAACAAAATCTACCAAATGGAGTAATAAAAAGGAATTTGCCAGGATCCACTTGAGGCATATAGTTTTGAAAATATCCGGGCATCTTTCATTTTAGGGAGCAGATCATCCAAGGTTGGGAGTATAAACTTTGCCCTCACCACTTCTTCATGAAGCTTTTTGAGATCAACACAGATGCGTATTTTCCCATTTTTCTTAATGACTGGAACCATGGGTGCACACCAAGGGGTTGGCTCTGTGATTTCCCTGATTATGTCATGTTTCTTCATCTGTTTTAGTTCTTCTTCTACTTTCTGGAGCAAGGGGATAGGGATCCTTCAGGGTACTGGCTAGGGGCGGGAAACCGGTAAAATCCGGTATCCGATAATGCCGGTACCAGGCGTACCAGCATTATCGGATTCGACCCGGTAATCCGGTCCGGGGTACCGGATTCCGGGTACCGGATTTTTTTGCATTGCAGCCATTTAAAAATGGCTGCAATGTAAAAAAACTTAAAGCCCCAAGTTAAAAAAAACAAACCCTCCCCGAGTCCAGGCTGCGTGGGTGGAAGGGGGGACACCCCCCACCCACCCTGCCCAGCCTGGATTTTTGTTTAAAAACAGACTGAGAGGCGAGCCCACCCCCCAGCACCAGCGGCCGCGGCGTCCCCGCAGCCGCCGGTAAGTATGACCCGATCCCTGGGGGGGGTGTTTAACACCCCCCCACCCACCCCCCAGGGATCACCCCTACTAAAGTGCATAGCTTGCGCTTACCTTGCGGAGCTCCGGCGGCGGCGGGCGGTCCGGCGGCCTCAGCGCCGGCTGTGGCTGCCGGCGTCAGAGACGCTCTAGGCCTTCCGGGGAAACCCGGAAGTTCCCCGGAAGGCCTAGAGCATCTCTGACGCCGGCAGCCACAGCCGGCGCTGAGGCCGCCGGACCGCCCGCCGCCGCCGCAGCCGGAGCTCCGCAAGGTAAGCGCAAGCTATGCACTTTAGTAGGGGTGATCCCTGGGGGGTGGGGGGGTGTTAAACACCCCCCCCAGGGATCGGGTCATACTTACCGGCGGCTGCGGGGACGCCGCGGCCGCTGGTGCTGGGGGGTGGGCTCGCCTCTGAGTCTTTTTTTAAACAAAAATCCAGGCTGGGCAGGGTGGGTGGGGGGTGTCCCCCCTTCCACCCGCGCAGCCTGGAAGGGGGAGGGAATTCATTGATTTCAATGGGGACACAGCGCCCCATTGAAATCAATGAAATAAATCCGGTACCGGTATACCGGATTTAATCCAGGAATCCGGTTTTTGCAGAACCGGTAACCGGTAAATCCGGTAGCCGGTAATGGGCCCGGGGTCCCACCTCTAGTACTGGCACAGAATATTGTTTGGAATCACCTTTTAGGACAATGTCTACCAGATCACCTTTCAAAAGTCCGATGTCTCCAAACAACCCGTCAATTTCATCCACTCTTTTCACTAGCCCCATGATTGCTCCAACAGAGCAGCTCAAGAGGTTATCCGTCTTGTGTCCCTGTATCACATAGATTTTAAACCCGAACCTTTGTCCCTTATACCTTGTTACTGCACAGAACTGTCCGATGCAATTGAATCCACCACCTGGGCTGTCAAGGATGGCATCTTGTAGAGTAAGCTCTTGGGGGTGCCATAACTGTTTATAGGTTTCCTCAGAGATAATTGTCTCATCTGCACCTGAGTCGGTTTTGAAATTAACGGTAGTTCCACAAAAGTTCAGGTCCACTCTCCAAGCTGGTTCCTTGTCCTGGCAGTCTATCAAGTCCAGGCAAAATCTATCTTTCATTTCTGTGGTCACTTCCTGCACCAGTCTCGAATGGTACATCCTTGCGAAGTGCCCTATTTTGGAACATTGTCTACATTGTGCTCCCCTAGTTGGGCAGTGGCCCCTCTGACAATGGATCCTTCCACATCTAGTGCATGTAGGCTGGGAAGGGGTGTTTGGATTGTTCCAGTGACCAAATTTCTTTAACTCCCCACTTGCTTGCTCTGACTTTACGGTGCTTGAAGCACCATTCTTGTTTTCCCTATAATGACTGTTCTCAGTTTTCCTATTGTTTGATTTTGAAGTTACCACATCTATCTTGCTGTCAAACTGCCTCTGCTCCCTAATCTGGGTTTTTATCAGCTCTGAATGGGGTGTCATCTTAATAGTTTTGTGAAGGGTTAAATTCTCTGTTAACTGCATCCTCTCAGACAGCCCCTTATCTAGGATCCCCAACACCAACCAATCCCTCAGATATTCTTCCTTCCCCTCTGAGAATTCACAATGCTCTTTCAATTCATACAGGTGTCTGATGAAGGACTCTGCAGTCTCTCCAGATTGCTGGGTTCTCTGATAAAAGCAGGCTCTCTCATAGAACACATTCCTTTTTCGTATGAAGTGTGCATCAAATTTGGCTAGAACAGTATGATAATTATCTTTGTGGCTGTCTTCAGCAAAGGTGAAGGATTTATAGATCAGGCTGGCCTCTGTCACCATAGCATAGAGTAGGGAACTTACTTGCACGAGTCCTTCCTCCTTGTGGAGCTTTGTGGCAAGGTGAAAGCAGGAAAATCTTTTCTCCCAATGTGGCCAGGCAGCAGGAGTATCAAAACTGAATGGTTCTGGGGCATGAAACTGGGCCATGTCCTCAGTCTTCTGTGAGTTCAATGTTCAGGCAGAACAAAAATCAGCCACTTCTGACACCATGTCATGAGAGGAACATGGGGCATCAGTTTGTTAGTCAGCCATTTTATTATTAACCTGGAACCACCAGCACAGCTCTGGTAACAACAACATATCCCCCTCCCTCAACCCCACCCCCCACCCCCCAGCAGGATCCAGGAGAAACCTCTCTCCCTGGCTTTGCTGTAATAACTAGTGGTGGGACCCCGGGCCCATTACCGGCTACCGGATTTACCGGTTACCGGTTCTACGAAAACCGGATTCCCGGATTAAATCCGGGATACCGGTACCGGATTTATTTCATTGGTTTCAATGGGGCGCTGTGTCCCCATTGAAACCAATGAAATAAATTAATTCCCTCCCCCTCCCCCTCCCAGGCTGCGCGGGTGGAAGGGGGGACACCCCCACCCACCCTGCCCAGCCTGGATTTTTGTTTTAAAAAAGAGTAGACCCAGAGGCGAGCCCACCCCCCCAGCACCAGCGGCCGCGGCGTCCCCGCAGCCACCGGTAAGTATGACCCGATCCCTGGGGGGGTGTTTAACACACACCCCAGGGATCACCCCTACTAACGTTCAGTGTGCTTACCTTTGGGAGCTCCGGCGGCGTCAGAACGCTCTAGGCCTTCCGGGGAACTTCCGGGTTTCCCCGGAAGGCCTAGAGCGTCCTGACGCCGGCAGCCACAGCCGGCGCTGAGGCCGCCGGACTGCCCGCCGGAGCTCCCAAAGGTAAGCGCACTGAACGTTAGTAGGGGTGATCCCTGGGGGGGGTGTTAAACACCCTCCCCCCCAGGGATCGGGTCATACTTACCGGCGGCTGCGGGGACGCCGTGGCCGCTGGTGCTGTGGGGGTGGGCTCGCCTCTGGGTCTACTCTTTTTTAAAACAAAAATCCAGGCTGGGCAGGGTGGGTGGGGGGTGTTCCCCCTTCCACCCGCGCAGCCTGGACTCGGGGAGGGTTTTTTTAAAAAAAACTTTTTTCCTGGGGCTTTAAGTTTTTTTACATTGCAGCCATTTTTAAATGGCTGCAATGTAAAAAAATCCGGTACCCCGGAATCCGGTACCCGGTCCGGATTACCGGGTCGAATCCGATAATGCCGGTACGCCCGATACCGGCATTATCGGATACCGGATTGTACCGGTTTCCCGCCCCTAGTAATAATTCTGACCATGCCATCTAGTGGTGGAAACAGAGATGACCGTTAACTTCACATCCACACACTTCACAGCTGCAGAAGGCCAACCCTGAATTTGTGCAAGTGGCAGGAATCAGAAGGGACCACAGCACTGTTTTCCCCTCCTCTTTGCTCCCTGCCTCTCTCTTCCATACTGGGATTGAGTCTGGGAAAATGAGACTCCCAGAGTTGTGATAGTAGTGGGGGATCTGAAGGGTGATAGAGCTTGGGAAAGAAAGTCAGGGGCCAAGGCAGGTAGCTAGGATGTTCCTTGGAAAATGTCCTAAGAAGGCAAAGGTTTGTAGAAGGTGAAAGTTACAGCAGTTTAGATTTTCATTAGACTTACTTACATTTACCTCTGATTTTGAATATTAGTCCATCATAAACAAAAATGTGAAACTATGGGTAAAGCAACACGAGACAGGATGGGCTCGATCCCTTGCCTGACTCAGGGAGGGCAACCGCAACCACCACACTTCAGTCTGGCAGGGACAGCAGGCCACACAATCTGCCCCCACCCCTGGGAAAGAAGTGAGTGGACCGCTGTCACAAGTCCTGCCATTTCCTAGGGCTGGCCAAGGTATCATTCACACACAGCCCTGCTGCCCGCCCCACCCACCATGCAAGGCCCACCCACTCTCCTGTCCCCAGCCATGACATGGACTCATGTGAATGGAGAACTGTACCTGCCACTCTATGGTGCTGGCGGACCACAGCGCAACTTGGGGCTGCATACGACTAGTAGTGCTTTAAAAATGGTAAGTAGTAGTAGTGGTGTCCAAATGGGAGGCAGCCCATTAACACAGTTTGGGCAATGTTATCCCACTTTCAACAATGTTAACACGCAATGTGTCACCAGTCTTCTCCAGTGAACACATCGTGTGTCAGCCAGCTGCCTGCCCCAAGGTGGAACTGGGTGAACATCTGGTGGTCATCGGCCACACAATCCGTTGAACGTGTGTTAATGTTGCCAAAATTGGGTTAACACTGCCCAAGGTGTGTTAACATCTCATGTGGTCTCACCCTATTCATAAAGTCCTCAGAAAAGTTTGGGTAAGAGGCAAGCTTGCATGTTTCTGGGTGAATATTGCCTTCTTATAGACATCTCAGAACTCTCCCTTCCTGGAAGTTTACAAAAGTATCTCTTTGGCCATTTTTACATGGGCATGGTGGGGGGCAGGTCCATGTAGCATGTCGCAAGGAGCACTCACACACATCCGGTGAGAGGGGTGGAAACAAACGGGACAGAGATGGGTGTGCACCCCTACCCACGCATGGTTTGGCCTGCTCTCGCATGGAGCTTCCCAGTTTTTTCCCTGATGCTCTGTGCGTGGGCATGAGTGGGCAGTGCGTGGGTCACAAGAGTGTCCACACACACACACACACCACCATCAGATGGGCGTCTGGATGTGGAGAGATGGGTGGGCCTGCATGGTCACGTCTCATCTAAAACCAGCCTTTGTTACAAGTGAGAGCAGCAAATCCACCTCCACATCCCTCCCTTCCACCCTCCCACTTCTTTCATTTTCCAGCATGCCAGCATAGAGGTATGCCACTTTACAGAAAATAAGGGGAAGTGTGCAGCACAGGTAGAAAATGGGTTCCAGGTCAAAACAGGATTCAAGGATATGTCAATAGTGATATTTGTGAGCTGGAGTCAGAACTTGAAAATGTGGTGTGTAACTGGAACTCTGATAATTTTAGGCAATAGTGCATCTCATTCTCTCCTAATAAGTTATTTGTTGACATAACCTCAAAACAAAGATCTTGTATTTAATGTGCTGGTCACCATGTTTTACTTGCATGCACTTCTTACTTTCCAACACTATGTAAGCCTAGTTGATAAGGCCAATGTATGAAGGAAATTTACTATTTCTCTATAGGTCAATCAAATGGTTTTTTAATGCTTTATTTTGATGTGATTTAGACTTTATTTTTCCTTTCTGTTTTACATTACATTTTGGTAGGTTTAAAATTAATTGATTGCTCATGAAAAGTATTACACTGACAGTACTAGAAACCAAAGTTCATTCATTCTTTATTTTGTATTTTATTTATTTAAATTTATACTCCACCCTTCACCAAAGACTGAATAGAAGCCTGGTGACTGTGAAAGGTGCTACAAGGCACACAAAAAAAGTGTGGAGGGGCAATGACAGAGCAAGTTTCACTAGATCTTTGGTTCCCAAATTTCTATCGGTGTTGCCCCATTTAAGCCTTTATAATCCTGAGAGCCCACATCTCCAAAAAGACATACAGAGTATATCACATACCAGTTGAGACTGTAGCTTCCATCCTCAGGTGTGCCATGATCCTACTTGGGTCTTGAGCCCCACTTTGGGAACCTCTGCACTAGATAAAGTGTCATCTCCCAATGCACCTCTCCATACTGTAAAGGATCACATCAAGGGAAGGAAAGGCAGAGCACGTCTAATGTGCAGTCATTTCTACTGAGACCCTAGGTATGGGTGTCAGTTGTGAGGATGGGTTTTGAGCCATCAAAAACTGTCCATCTAGAAACTGGATTATAACAAGCTCAAAGAGAAAACTAAAACAACTGACAGATATGAACTAATGACCCTTGAAAAGAAAGGCTCAGAAACCCACACTCTGTTTCCTGAGCCATTCAATCCACGTTCGGCTCCCAAAACACATACACTTCAGACCTGATGCCAGAAATGGTCCTTGCAATGTTTGCAATTCATGTTCCCATCATGAGTAGTTTACTGGAAGATAAAGAGAAAAAGGGACTCCTTGGAAATCTTGGTTCCTTACTGCAGATGCCAGTACATCCACATGGAAAAAAGCCCTCATCTTCCCACAGTGCTGCCCAGCATCACTTGGTATCTTGCCTGTATTGTGAACAGTGCCAGGCTTACATATGTTTTCCAGGAATATCAAGAATTGTTTAGGGTAACACAGTTTCTTATGTCTCACACTTTCCCTTTCCCCACCAGTCAGCTCCCACCACTTTCACACTTTTTTCCTATTACAAAAGAAAAAAAAAATCTTTATTACTCCTGCTGACACCAGTCCCAGGAGTTTGGCTATTAAAGCAACACTAGCTGCAAGAATTAGTGCACTTGCAGCACCAGCCACATCCACCAACAGCAGGCTCTTCTCATGATCCATGTATAGGTGTGTACTGTGCTCCCCCTGCCAACACTGAGGAGAGCTCAGGATGTTCCTCACAGGATGAGGTTTTATGGAATATTCACGCTCAGATGTATAGTTTCAAAGAAAGAAAGATGCACAGACTGGCTGGCTGCTTCCCTGCTCTGTATTCCACCTCACAAACCTATGGCATTCTAGTTACATGCATACGTGTAAGACTTTGCAAATTTTAGAGGTGATTAATGATTTTCTTTTTAACTCAGGGTAAAAACAGACATGCCGGTGGCCCGCTTTGGTCCGATGTGGCCCAGGAGCCATCAGCACATTTGTTGCGGCACCACCAGACATTGGCCCATTTCTTCCCCAGGGTGGGTAGGAGGCTAGCCTGGGCTGTAACCTCCAGAAAATCGCCACGGTCACATCCAGAGCTAAGAGCCACCCATGCAGGCCAATGCGGGCTAGCACATCTGTGCAACTCCACCATACCCACCCCGGATCGGGGGCCACCATAGTTGGCCATTATGGCTGCCCACCATTGGCCGCAATGGTTGTCCTTCATGGCGAGGGGCAGGGCACTGAGAGCAGGGCACAGGCAGGGCTGGCCAGCCGCACATTTGTTGTGCTCCCACCCCTACCAAGGCTGTGAGAGTGGTGGGAGGGCTCTCTGGCTGAGGCATATGTGTCCAATGCCCCAACATGGCCTGGGCTGTGTTGCCTGTGATTTTCCCCCCTGAGGTGGGCTAGGGAGCTGTCCAGCCAGCTGCACGTCTGTTTTTAACCCTCAGACTCTAACCACTTAGTAACCTACGTAGAAACTGCGGTGCTCTACTAGTGCAAAGAAATAGAACATTCTGTTTATATAGAATGGTTATATTTATTTAAATGTGTATATTTCTTTTTTTATTTAATAGCTTTAACATATTCCAAACTTTTCCTTGGGGGAGAGGCTCATTAAAAATAGCGGGAGCTCAGCCCAGGGGTGCAGACAGGGTGGTAGCTTGAAGAGCAACTCCTCACTTAATTTTTTGGTGGGAAGAGGGAAAAACAATTAAATTAAAACATACTGCAAGTTTTTTTCCTGTAAATATTTCCCTTCTGATGAGCAACTAGGTCACCAGGATTGGAGGTTTGGGTGATTAGGTTGGGGGGGGGGGGGAATTCCATAAAACTCAGACTTTCCAGAGGGATTGCCACCCCTAGCTCAGCTTGCCTCCTCCCTCTCTGCCTCTCCGAAGTTTGCAGCTATGGTGACATGCTGTTAAAATGGAGGAACATTAGGATCCAAGAAAGAGAGAACTAAGGAAACAAAGCCCCCTACATAGCATGCCTTTTGGTATTTTCATCAGTGTAAAAAAATGTGGCTAATTCTGTGGTTTCTTATTGTGTAGAAAACTTGTAGAAAAGAGGGCTGAGGTCACTCATTTGTTTACTTCTTTAAAAGGAAAATTGCTCTCTGTAAACCATTACCCAGGGAGGAGGAAATACCGCTGGCTATGATCAAAAAAGTTTATTTCACAAAAATGTGAGTATATTTACACCGTGAAGCATAGCAAGGTGTGTAGCTTGTAATGTATAATAGGAAGTGAGGGGAAGGACCCTGGAGAAGATTTTTAGGGAGAGAGATTTTCTGGGAATTGTTTTTTATTTAAAATTTCTGCCATTCCAGATGTAGTCTAGCCCATTACAGATGCAAGGACCTCAACTGGGTCTCACCATTTCCGGACTGGGGCCACAGTCCCAACTGATATTTGATATGCTTTGCATGTCTACACTGCTGTCAGGGGTCATGGGATTACATGTCTCAAAATGGGGTCACTCCGCAAAAAGGTTGGTCACCACTTGTTTAACAGAGGCCAGAGAGACAAGCTTAGCAAGCAGCAAGGAAAACAACTGAAACTTCCCTGCAATTCAGTGGGCAGAATTTTAGCAAGAGGATTCTGGAATCCTCTAGGAACCCCTTTCCGCACATCACTGCTGTCATTTCTTTCTGTTCCTGCTTGCCCACCCCCATGTTGTGCAACTGAATTTTCAGGCCAACTGTAAAATACAGCAATGAATACCTGACTATCCCATCCCTTCCCTCTCCTCTTTTTCACTTGTCTCATGTGGCAATCACCCCTTTTAAACTGTGATTCATAAATCAGAAGTTTTCTAAGGTGTGATTCTACATTCCTTTTAACTGCACCCCAAAGGGGGGGAGGGGGGACAGATATTCAATCTGGTATTGTGTACTGGGTGAGCTGTTCTTCGGAAAGGGGGCGGGGTCAGATTTGTTTCATCACTTATCAATAAAAATGGCTTACACACCTTGCACTATCTCTACAATGACCTCTCTCGGCGTCAATAGTCCAGGTTTACATAGGATCTTGACTTTATCCAGGCTTTGTGATGTACAATGTCATGCTAACACAGCACTTCCTCTTTGTTCTGGGGGAACATGACTCATAACGAGCTTGACGAGGGTGCACTGAGATTGCGATAAAGAGCTATACAAAAGTCCCCTTTTTTGAGAAACAGGTGTTGGCTCTGATTAGAGAAAAATTACATCATCCAAGGGGGAGGAGAAAATAAAGCAATGTGAAGGGAGAGCAAAAAGAAGGGGGGAAAGTGGCAAAAACACAAATAAATTTGCACATATAAAGCTGTTCTAATGGGAGCCAAATTGATTTGACATTCAGTGGCAGTTTCAAGCCAAGAAAAGCAAAGCGGCCTACAAAAGGCCTAGCTTATTGTTTATGGAGTGTCATACTTCATCATCTGCGAGACTAATAACAGTGATGGGAAGACCTTTAAAAGCAGGGAGTGTGCAGGGAATGGCTGTGTGGATACCACCAATGTCAGATCCAATAGACTGATTGTGAGCTGTTTCCTGAATTGCAATCATGTTTGTCAGAGGAGAGGGATGCTCTGTCCAGATTATATATCTGAGAGCGGATTTTGTAACTTGTTAGAACTGTCTGCTGATTTCAGCTGGATTCTGTCACTATGACTGTTACAAATCATCAATCATTTGTTTTTTTAAAAAAGTGTATGTCGGGTGAGGGGAAAGCTAAAATAAAAATGACATAATATGCAAATTATAACTACTTAGGAATAATTTTCTTTACAGAAAGGTATCATGAATAATATCATATGCAAATTAAGCTATGCATCTCTTTCATCATCCTTATTTTCAAAGAAAACCTTGTAAATTATTTTTAATGTATACAAATCCTAATGCTATTAGGTGAGTGGAGCCCCACCGCTAGTGTGCTGTAAAACACCGTTTGCCCATCTCTGCTTTCTGTTAGAACACCTGGTGAGGAGTGAGATGTTTATTAAATGTCAGTGTGTGCCAACATGAATTAAAAAGGCCTTCAAAGAAATATGTGAGACACTGCAGTGTTGTACAGTAAAGCAGATGTGTAGAGAACTGTCTCTCTCTTTCTGCCTTCTAGCTACAAACTCTGTCTAGGTATCACATTATTGATATTAGACTCTGATATTAACGTTTCTATTTGGATTTCACTAAGAAAAAAATCTATTTCTTTCCTGAGGGGAAAGCACTGGAAATTTCAGACTCTTGGGTCTTAATTCTCTCATGATTCACATGAATAGAGATATGGTTTAATTCTGAATTATCTGCTCTGATTTACAGGTTATACTTCATGCTTCCTGTTCAGCATAGTTTTATAGTTCAATAAACTGAGCAGTGCCTTACTGGTCAAGCGATAACTAAAAAAATAACAATGAAATCATCAAAAATGGCATATAGTCAGGTGGATGCATATTTGAGCAAATAAAGAAAAAGCCTACAAAAACTCTGTCATGGGGGAAAGGGGGCAACACAGACATTTGGGGTTATGGGACACAGAATTTTGGGTACTGGGGGTACGTTTAGCTACTAAGAAGGGCAGCTAAACATAAAGATTACAAGAATGTGAGCCTTATCGCCTTGCTGAACTGGCTTGGCAAGGTAGAGTGACAGAAAAACTCATTGTCAGGAAAAACAAGCCATCAGTTGCCCAGGTGACCGATGAGGGGGGTGTCACGGAGAAACATGGGGTCACACACGTGTAACACGGGACTACATGTTTGGTAAATGTGTGGGGCCAAGGGTTTCACATGGATGTAATGTTACTATAAATATACATTATGTAATGTTAAAAGTTCCATATGTTGGTAATGTTGACTATGAGAATTGTAGAACTCAAATTGGGGGCTCTCCTACGTCATCAGCCTGTAGGAAGTGCAAACAGACAACGACGTGTATTGAAAGCTGGTTTGCTAGACGAGCCTGTGGAGATGTTAATGAACTTCCATGTTTACCTGGGGCTGCGTACGTGTTCTGGGACACATTCCCCAAAGGTGGGAAAACCCAGACAAAGAAAGCTAAATGCTATATAAGGACAGAGATCCCAGAGGGGAAAAGAGACGGTTTGGAGACTTCTTGCAAAGCTTCTTGGAGAGAACATCTACATACGAAAGAACCAGCCTGATCACAGCAGGCTGGGGGAAAGAGCATGAAGGGAGAGAGGCGAATTGCTCTTTGTAACCTAGAAGCTAGCACCCAGCCACTTACATCATGGCTGAGAAACCAGAACTGCTGGATCTTGTTTTAGGGTAAGATGAATAACTTAGGAACTCAAAACAGTATAAGTTAGGAATGCGTTATATTTACCTTTGATTTCTAATAACACTCTGTTTAACTATCTTGTTTATGTAATCAATAAAGTTACTTCTTATTTCGTAAAGAAGTGGTCTAGTGTCTAATATTGGAACACAAGTGAGCTACAAGAGCCCTCAAGCTCTTGCGAACCCAGAGAGTAAAGAGTCTGTAAACGGGAAGGATCGGGCCCTTGTATGACAAGAAGTTTCATTGTGGCACACTTGAATTAGCCAGTGAGAGAAATTGATTCAAGAGAACTGTGCGCAAGGGAAACTGAGTCACTCAAACCTGGTAAAGTGGGGTGCGGACTCCCCAAACCCATGACAGGGAGGATGGCAACCCACCTACAAGGACATTGAAATAACAATAGAGAAGCAGGAGGAAGTGACCCACGCCCCCTGCAAACAAGGTGAAGACACAGGATCTTGAGAAATTCTCTTCCATCTTGACCAGCAAAGAAAAATCTTGCTTGCAGGAGAGACAATACAACCATGAACTAGAGACTTTTCAATGCACTAAAGGAAGGAGCCTGGCCTCAACACCCAGGTCGAGAAGCACTGACCCAATCTGGACTGAGGCTCAGGGTAAGAGGACAGTTAGGGAACTTCAGTTTATTTTAGAATGCATTGGTTTTATATTTGATTTATTGACTTGCACTATCTTATCATCAGCCTTGTACTTGTATGTACTGAATATATGTTTTATAACCAAGCCTAGCTTGTTTGTGTGTTTATTTGGCCTTGGGGGGTTTATTAAGGGGGCACTCTATCTAGGTGAGATCCTAGATGGACCCTTTGCATATAAGACAACCCCACTGTGAAGTCTTCCAAGCTACGGGTGGCCAGAGAAGGTTCTCTGAGTTACGGCTGAGCTGGGAGATCAAGGGGAGGGGTTTCTGGGGGTGTGGACCTCCAAAAGTTCCCTGATTGCGGTGAGGGTTTCTGATCACGTGGGAACCCATGCGGGTACAGGCAACTGGGTTGCAGCTGGCCTGGTGGGCATTCGGGGAACAGCCTGAGGGGGGGGACCCCGATCCCCATGACAAACTCATTCCTATTGAAGGCCCATTTCAGAATGATCTTCAGACCAAGATCACAATCTACCTCCAGATCATCTAGCCTGACTCCACCCCCCCCCCTACACAGACACACACAACACACCACTAAATCTCATTGCGTCTGCCGTCTGTCTGACTAAACACCATTGTGTCTCATTGGATGCTGCCCACTGTGTCTCATTGGTGTAATCACATGAGACGTTGCCACACACACACACACCTCATTGGCCCACCTTTGCCCAGGATATACCTGCCTGTCTGAACAGTGGCTGCCAGATGTCCCCAGGTGTGCCCTGGGGCAGTGTTGTGCAGCATGATCCCTGGGAAGGGGGAGCATGCCATGGGGGTTAACCTTGCCCAAACCAAGGCAATGGGCACCCACGGGCCCAAGTCCTGTTTGGGAGGTTCTCCTGCAGCCCTGTGTCCACAAAACCATAGAGACTTGGCTAGCACACCCCTCTCAGCTGACAGCTGACCTGGAGAAGGGAGCGCAGAAGTCCCCAGAGGCTCTCAGGGGTGCAACATGTGCTCCCCTCTCCCAGGCAGCTGTCAGCTGAGAGAGGCGCACTAGCGCTGGCTCCAGTGGGAATGAGGGTAACGGACAGGGAAGGAGCTTCCCTGGTTGTGATGGCACTTTCCATTGGAGCCAGTGCTGATGTGTCCCTTTCACCCAACATCCAGTGGGGAAGGGAGGAAGAAAGAGAGGGAGAGGAGCGTGAGCGATTGCACTGTCCCTAAGGGCCACCTGACAGCTGTGGGGTGCAGGTGCCAGTGATCTCACTGTCTTCAGGTCACCTGGGGACAGCAAGCTCCCTGCCCAGCTGTTAGGCAGCCACAGAGGGGAGCAGGGAATGTGCTAGCACCATTTGTGGTGGCTGGTGCAAGCCCAGCAACTGCAGGCTGCCCATTCGAAGGGCTCCCAAAGCTGCCCACGGGGGCAGCAGCATGATCACTCCACGGATCCAACACATGTTCCGGTTGCCTCCCTTCTCATGTGGTAACACCCATTGTGTATGACTCAACACCACATAAAAGTGCAGACTTAAACAGCCTGATCCCAAAGGGACCCTAGAGAAGGTAGAGATAATAGAGTCCTCAGAAAACTAAAGTGTGTCACAGGAAGCGACGAAGTTCCAGATTTTTCAATCTTCTGGGTTTACAAGTCCACAAGTAAGTTCCAAATGCATTTTTCATACAAACACTGCCCAGAGGCAGCCTAAAGTAGCCACAGCTGTAGACATGACAGGCTGCCATGGAAACCAAGTGACCACAGCTGCCGGAGCAAAGCAGTTTACCAGAACTTTTTACACACAAAAGTTCTGGGAGAAGTTCTACGCAGAAGTTCAAAAATCCAGATGTTTAAGATCTGGGTGAGTGATTTAGACACACCGAAATTTCAGGATGTAACAACAAACATCCAGGAGAAATGTGTGCGTAAAAACACCCAATGTGAGAGCAGTGTAAAACAAACAGAACTTAATATCAAAGCAGTAGCTACTGTGCTGATTGTATAATCATATCTAATTCTAAGTTCCTGAACTACTTCCAGTCTGACTGCCATACCAGGTACCTCAGAAACAAAGCAATAGACATTGCTGCGGAACTGCACTTCGGCCAGCTGAAGAGTACACAGGACCTTGCTTGTACATGGCATACATTCTTGCTTGTATGTTAAACTGTAATACAATTTGCATTTTAAGTTGCATTGGATAGTTAGTTACCTTATTCATTCTATCAGATAATAGAAAAAATACCAGACCATTTATAGTAGGGGTGCTCAACTTGATTTGTCCTGAGGGCCAGACTATTTGGTTTGGACCCAACACTGGGCCGCATGTTGCCCAGACCCTCATTTGCATGACCCCACCCTAATTTCATGAACCTATCCATATTTTGCATGGTCCCACTCCTGATTTACATAACTTGTGTGGATGTAAGAAACCAACACAAATTTGGTCCAATTTCAAGCCTGCATATGTCAAAGAATCCACACATCAGACTACATTGGTAGGAGTATCATGACTTTTCCAAGCCATTACAAATAAACATTCAGTTCTTTATTTAAAAAAAACAACGAAGTTTATTTTAACGCACACCTGTGCTCCCAAGTCATTTTAACACACAAGTCCTCTGCTAATTTAACACACAAGTCCTGTGCACCAAAGAAGTACAGCTGTGAACCTGGCTTTATTATTATTATTAACAAACATTTATATAGCGCAAGCAGTGTACCTGGCACTTTACAAAGTAATAAAATAGACATGGTCCCTGCCCCTAGGGCTTACAATCTGAGAGACAGGAGCTGGGGGAGAGACTTAGGAAGGGGAACAGAGGGAGAGACAAGGG
>QEPC01002857.1:1558318-1570459 GCA_003113815.1 Sphenodon punctatus | reverse complement strand
TGTTCGGCCATTTCGTAGTTCGGTGTTCGGTTCCGTTCGGTGTGTTCGGCCATTTCGTAGTTCGGTGTTCGGTTCGGTTCGGTGTGTTCGTCATTTCGGTGTTCGGTGTTCGGTCCGTTCGGTGCGTTCGTGTTCGTGTTCGTGTTCGGTTGTCCGAACAGGCCGAGTTCGGGCCGAACACCGAACTACCGAACCGCGTTCGCCCATCCCTATGCTGCTGCTATTATGGTGTGCTAAGGACTGCACATAACATTGTTGCCTTAAGATGGTTTGCTTTGCTTGCTCTGTGTTTGTATGATGCATTGCTGCTTTCTTTCTCCCCTCCCAAGCATGAGTAGAGAGGCCATTTTGTAAATTTGTGGGTCTACTGGTCGTGGCTACTCTTTTTTTTAAATGGTCACTTAGCTGTTTTACTGCTACTCCCTGTTGGAAATTAGTTTCTGGTCTCTCTGCATGTGACTATGTGCCTGGAGTTTTGTTGAGAAACAGAAATGTATTGTTTAAATTTTGATGGGACTGGTTTGGTAGCAACAGAGGCCTGCAATTGGCCAAACGTTTAATAAAGGCCTGTTTCTTTGGACGGGCATTTGGCTGCTGGGGATACGGTGTAGGTACTGGGGATGCTGGTCTCGATGGGCCTGGTTTGGTGGCAATGCAGCCCTGAAACTGGCCAAACTATTTTTAAAAGGTCTGTTTGCTTGTACAGGCATTTGGCTGCTGGGAATACAGTGTTGGTACTGGGGATGCTGGTTTGAATGGGGAGTGTTTGGTTGCTATACAGGCCTGCAAGCAACCAAACTTTTTTTAAAAGACCTGTGTGTTTGGATGGGCATTTGGCTGCCAGGAATACAGTTTAGGTACTAGAGGTGCTGGTTGGGATGGGGCATGTTTGGTTGCTATACAGGCATGCAGCTGCTCTCCTTGTGAACAAAGAAGAAAGTAGGTAGGAGCATGGCAGAAGAGAAGGCTGAAGACAACAAGGAGACCCTTTTCCCCCTGTCCGCCACTGAACCCAACTCTTCCCCTTCCTCTTCTTGTGCACCAAAACCAAACCCTTTCCCTCCTACTTCTCCTCTGTCTTGTCCTTCTCTTCCTTTTCATTCTCTTTGGATTTGGCTTGTCGCAGGACAGGGGGTTAACTCAGTCCTCCAAGTTCTCCAAGCCAGAAGGAAGGCTTGTCCCAAACCCTACACCTTCAGAAGACTACAGGTGACCAAGGATGCCATGAAAATGGAGGATTCAACAGTTCAGGATAAAGGTAGGTGATGGCAACGTGATCTATTTTTGTAAATTGCCATGGTTAATTTGGACCTGGTGGGAAAGAGAGAGTGGATGGGACCCCAGTAAGAGGGCTCTCTATCCCTCAGAGGAAGTGCTTCACACAGCAGCAAGGCATTCCTAGCATTAACTAATATAATGTCCATCCAATGATAACCCTGGGAATGCCTTGCTGCTGGGTTAAGCCACGCCACTGGCTCCGCCTACCATTGCCCAGGCTCTGCCTCTAGGCCAGACTCCGCCTACCATTACCCCAGCTCCACCCCTAGGTTCCACCGGTGATAGGTTCAACCCACCCACTACCCCACCAGCCTCAAAACCCACCAGCCGCCATTGCTTCTTGCAGCAGAAAAGCCTGAAACTGGTACTGAAAAGGGGGCCATTTTAAATGGAGTAAACATTCCAGCAAAGATTAGAAACCCTTTCATCCATCCCCCTCCAAAAAAGGCAGCACAGCCCTTCTTCACGTGCAAACACAGAGCAAGCAAAGCAAACCATTTCAAGCCAACAATATTATGTTAAGTCTTTAACACACTACAAAAGCAGCATCATGAAGTTCCACGTGTCCCCCAGAACATGCTACGCAGTTCTGTTGCAAACTAAACTTATCAGACAGGGAACAAACATTCATGCAAAGACTAGTCATTAGTGAACCAATATGTGGCATGGTGGCCTTCTTGCAGCAGAAAAGTCTTGAAACTGGTACTGAAAAGCATAAGAAGCGAGGCAACACAGCCCTTCCAACTGGGCACACACAATTAGTAATTACCCCTGCCAGTAATGCATGTGGGTAGGGAGGGACTGGGGAGGGATTGAAAAGGACAAAAGAAAGCACCAGCAAACAAACAATGTACAGGAGATCAGGGCAGGGGATTTGTTGGAAGGACTGTATTGCCTCATTTCCTATGCTTTAAAATATTTTCTTGGCCCTTGCTGTTTTAGTTTTTCACCCTGTGTGAGACCCTGTCACCCTAACTGTCTGCTTTCTGTTTGGTTTTTTTTTGGGGGGGGGCAGGTTGGAGGGGGATGGATGGAAGGGTTCTGGCTCTTACATTGAGTAATAGGCCTTGTCTTTTAAGTGCAGACACTTTGAGAATCCTAATCCTCACCTGCCCATTCTGGAGGCTACAAATGGGTGCAACTACTAGGGTTGAAGAGTGATTAAGTGGGAAGTCATAAGTGGGATGTCTCCCTCTCAGCTTACTCAGACACTTTATGTCTCCCTTGAAATTCCCCATCAGCCTAATTCATAACAAATCATGTCTGCACAACGACTACCATTTAAACTGTGGACGCACTCATGAAAATACCAAAAAAATGGCCTGACCAAGTATCTTCCTTTGTGATGACAGATGTTTAAATTATTTGGAGAATAGCTAAGTGTCAGTGAACATCTTTTTACTTTAGAGCTTTTTTTTCAACAAAGGGTGTTAGTAAACATGCGGTTGACATGCCGGCTACATGTCCCAGGGAGGGGAGGCCACCCCCAGTTGGGTCAGGTCGGGGAACTGAACAAACATTCCCGCAGATCAATCATTCACCTGGACCAGAAGAGATGTGAGGTTAGTTGGCCCTGCCCCCATGCTGTGGCTAGTGCCCTGCCCTCACCCACCATGATGGATGGCCATGGCAGCCCTCGTGCCATGGCTGGGATGGCAGTGTGAACAGCCTAGTCAGTCCTTGGGCCCGGACTGTGGGCCTGGTTTCTTCTGGGTCCACAATTCCTGGGCAGGCACCTACCCGGTCATGGGTTTCAGCAGGCACTTCTGGCGACCAACTGACAGCCGTGTGGGCCATAGCAGGCCATAGTGGGGAGAGTCACGTTTATTAACATCCTAAGTCAGGGCCCTGTGGAATAGAACTTCTTACAGACCCTAAACTGTACCTGCTTTTATAATGTGGCTCTGCAGTGCTAAGAAAACTGAAAACGAGTAAAGTAGGACGATAGGACTCTGAATATGCATGGGAGCAGATTGGTTAAGTTTAAAAAAATCTGTCATTTTTACATAGTCCCTTTTCAGGATAGAACTGGAAAATGAGGCAGATGGGCACAGTATTAAGAGTGGCATCATCTTTAATTTTGCATAACTTATTGTACAACCCAAGACACTTCTGTATTTTTCAGCATATGCATTAAATACTGCCTGGGAAAGAGAATTCCTGGTCTTTGGTCAATTGTAACCTACCATCTGTACATGAAAGTAACTTATGCCGAATAGGGCCTACTTATCCTCTTTCTTTTGTTTCTTCTGATTTATTGCAGATTTGCTTTTTCGGAATATCATACCAAAAAAGTCTTGATCTATCAATCAGAGAGCTGGGGTGCTGGATAATCACTTTGGCCTTTTTTACACGGACATCACCCACCCACCAACACCCATAAACACCTATCGGATGGGTGTGAGAGTGCCCGTGTAAACATCCATGGGTGGGTGGGTGCGCGTTCACGACCCACCCACCGACACCCACCAACACCCATGGAGCAGCCAGGAAGGAGCCAGCATGCTCCATGGGTGGAGGTGGGCGGAGATGGGTGTCCAACACCCACCCTTCCATGTAAAAACCAAAACACCCACAGGAACAGGTCCGCTGAGACCACAGAGAAATGGCCTGAGAGGCCATGCAGGGGCCCCCACGCAGACATGCCCACCCGGGGAGATGCCGGACGCCTGCCCGGAAGCCCTTAAAAGGGACCTGAAACAGGACATGGGTGCGCCAGCTCCCAATATGTCTGGAAGGAAAGCCTCCGACAAAACAAAGGGTGCCAGCACCACAACTTGTGCGGGACAGGCCAGGGTAAGCAGAGGGACCCCGGGACATCTAGGGGAGGGGGGACAGCCCCACAGGCTGGAGGGGGTGTGGGAAGGACTGCTAAACACAGCACACCTGTCCCACCACAGGGCCAAGGACAGACTGTGGCGGCTGCACCGACTGCAGCCCCTCACCCCAGCACAGCCACAGGGCACAGGGAAGGAAGTGTGAGTGACAGTATGGTATGTGTGAGGGGACCCCAAGAATCCAGGCAGGGGGGCCCACATGCCAACAGCAGAATACAACCCGAGGGAGCACAGGACGGGCAGCTGACAGCTAACGGTTTCAACCCCAACCCCCAGGACAGCACCCAGACACAGGAGCAATGGACCACTAGGGAGATGGCCAAGGAGGGCCTCTGTGACAGCCAGGTAAGGTGACTGTGCCCCCCGGGGGGAGCGGGGAGGAATCCCCCCATGAGGGAGCACAGGGGGGCTGTGGGGCGGATGCTAACCCCTCTGCAATAACCCCAACAGGAGATGACCAGCTCTGCTGTCACCACAGCTGCTGGGCAGGCCCCAAGCCATGAAGCTGGTAGGTCCCCCACAAGCAGTACCCAAAAGGTGGAGCCCTGATCGAGGCAGGAGATATGGGACTTCATACACATGTGAGGGGCCGAAAAGGTCCAGCACGACCTGGTGCGCAGCTACAAGACCAAACAGGTCTATGAAGCCATCGCCCAGGAGATGCAGTGGCAGGGGTACAATAGGGATGTCACCCAGTGCATGCAGCAGGCAAAGGACTTGAGGTCTGGATATAAACATATCAAGGACAACAATCTCAAGTCCAGCTGTGCTATGCAGACAATGGAATTCCAGGAGGAGCTGGACCGTTTCCTCAGGGATATAGTCGCCTCCCGCTTATACGACACCACTTTCGCCAGGGGCAGGCGGCAGGTGCTTACAACACATACACCCCGCCCAACCCCTCGGAGCAAGCGGAGACCACTGCCCCTGGCGAGGCAAGCCAGGATGTGGGAGGGGATGGTCCCATCACGCAGAGAGAGGAGGCGCCCCGGGAACCCGCTCATTCAAACATCGCCCTCCACATGCACCCACAAAACCCACAAGGCACCGGGCCACGGGGAAGGGGGGTGCACGCAGAGTGTACGGAGACCCGGGATGCCTCTCAGGACATGGAGGAAGACGATCCAGGTAGGAACACAACCAGGGGCAGGGGGGGGCTGGGACGGGAGGAGGGACGGGCCCCAGCCACAGTGACTGGAGCCGAAGCCAGGCACCAGGGATTGACTGCTGGATCCAAATTCCCATTTCAGCTCAAGGCACCCAGGAGGTTCACGAGGAGGAGGTCGTGAAGGAGGAGGTGGTTGAGGAGGAACCGGTGGCACTCCCAAGAGCCAGGCACCAGGACAACAAAGGTAGGCCACAACGCACAAGGGATGGGTGACGGGCTGGGGTGACAGGCCTGTTAGCCCATCACCCTAGCTGGTACTGGAGTGACGGGCTAACAGGCTGGACACAGGGGCAGCCCCTACAACCAACCTCTCCCCATGCGCGACAGGGACGGACCGGTGACCATCACTGATGGGTTACCAAGCCACACGGGTAAACAGTCACTGAGGGGTATGCAGCAGGGGGGGTCACTAGGGGGGTGGGACTGAGTGACAGGCCCCTAGGAGGTGTTGTATCAGCACGGTCCCAGGTGAATGCATCCCCTGATGGGGCTAGTTCCATTGCTGGACAGAGGGGACATGGTCCCCGGCACCCCGCCCGACCAGTAACAGACGCCATAGCGATGGACAGGGAGGGGAGGTAGGTACCACCCAGGGTGACAGGGATGCATGGCTAAGGGCACCAAGTACGGACTCAGAAGGCCTTGCATCCCAACCTGTTACTATCCCTCCCACAGATGAGCATCCCGGTCCAGCGAGGGGCGTTGCTGCCGGTAGCACCGAGAGGAATCGGGAGATGCGGGCCCAGAACAGGCAGAGGAGAGAGGACCTCGGCAGGGAACTGCTGGAGGAAACCAGAAGGTTAACCAAGGTGCACGCAGAGGAGTTCGCCCTCACAAGGGAGGTCCAAAGAGGGGAGGGGGAGAGGGACCAGGACATATTGGCAGCAATGCTAACCCGGTTCTGCACCAAGCACCTGTGGGACACGCACTAGACTTCCACCCTCCACCGCAAGATGCAACTCGATAGAGCCGAGAGGGTGAGAGAACATGTCGTGCTGGAGGGGACCTCCGCACGGGCCCTTGACCTCATTGGGGAGGCAATGAGGCTCCTGCAGAGAGAACCCCAGCGGGACGCGCCTCCTCCAGGCCCAGGTAGAGGGATGGCAGCTGAGGACCACCGGGGCAGCGGCCCCCCCACAGGTGCAGGTGCCCCCCCCTGAACTTCAGCCAACTCTGGTTTCCCCAGCAGCATCCCTTCACCGGTCTCATTGACCGAGTCACTCTCCCCCACACGGCCCCACAACAACAGCCCGTGGGGCTGCCCTTCTGCCCCACACCCCTCCCGGTTCCTCCACAGCTGCCTCCGAGACCCCCCCTCTGGGAACCACGGTCTCCCCTGCCCAACCTGGAACCTCCAGGTGACCAACCGCCCATGCCGGTCGCTTCACCAGCTCCAGTAAGCTAGACAACTGGGCAGTCGGGAAAGGGGAGGAGGGGGGAAAGCATAGCTAACAGCAGAGGGATGGGTGGAAGGGATGCTGTGTGAGGAGCTATGGGAACACCGGGGGCCACGGAAAGGGCCGTGGTGCCGTGGTAATAGTCCAAGGCAGGGTGAAACACTGACCTTCTATTCCATCACCACAGGGTCCAGCACCCCAGCCCGGTGTGGAGTGGCCTGTGGACAACGGAGAGCCCAGGCCATCCAGCCACCGCTCCCTAAGGATGGTGGTTGCAAGGGCCCACAGGGGAGTGAGCCCCGGTCGTGCACCAAAGCAGGCACAGGGAAGGCCCCTCAAACCATGACACACACACACACCCCACACACACACCTTGTACATAACCCCAAATAAACTGTGTTGTACATTAGCACTCTGTTGTTTGGTGTGTCAATGGGGGCTCCATGGTGCACAGGGGTCGCTCTACATGAAGACGGAGGCAGGACATGCACAATACCGATGCCGGAACCATACTACTCCAGCCTGCAGGCAGCCAGGTGGGCAACATCGTCGCTCCCATGGCAGGGTACAGGTCTGCAGAGGTACCTCAGTGGAGTACCGGCCATGTCACCGGACAGTCGGTGAAGGGCCGAGGCCTGCTGCAGTTCACCTGCCATGGCTAGAAGGCAGTGGGTGATGCAGTGGCACGGGGCACAAGCCTCACAGGAGCGGGGAACCCCTACAACCCAAACACCGGACCAGAAGTGGATGAGTGAACAGACATAGCAGACTTTATTGGTACCTGTTACACGGTTCTGTGAAGGGTTGGGGCTGTCAACATGACTACTGAGTTGCCTGCCATCTGGGCGACAATGCACCTACACAGAGCATCCCGGTTCTCCTCTGATATGCACCGGAACGCACCTCCCTGGACATGTTGGTAAAGGGGCATGGGACCCTCACTCTGCACTGGTTGGGGGTTGCAAAGACCAGCTCCCCCGATCTCGCAGATATTGTACAGGATGCAGGCCGCGAGTACAAGGACAGGTGTATGCTGCAGATCAAACTGGCTCCTGTTCATGAGCAGACACCAACGCCCCTTGAGCAGTCCGAATTCCCGCTCCGCCACACTCCGAGCTGACAAGAAGCATTCATTGAAGAGGCAGTGGTCCGCTGTGTATGGCACAGGATAGGCCCTCATGAGCCACAGGGTCAGCAGGTAAGCGGGGTCCCCTATCACCACTGGGTCCATGGAGACCCCCTCAATGACCCGGTACAGGTTGGGGGCTATCTCCCCATCAAACATGCATGCATAGAAGGGAGAGGCCCACAGTATGCATGCATCATAGCTCCTCCCTGAGTGGCCAGTGTAGACATCAGTAAACAAGGCCCTGTGATCCACCACAGCCTGGAGATTGATGGAGAAGGTCTGCTTCCGATTCAGGTAGTCCGTCTTAGCATGTGGGGGCCAGAATATAGGGATGTGGGTGCTGTCTATCGCTCCTATGCAATGGGGGAAACCCACTTCTTCAAGGCTGCAAATGACAGCCTTGGGATCCCGGAGCTGTATGACCCGCTCAAGCAGTAGCTCCACCAGCAGGTCACACACATCGTGGAGCGCCCTATTCACGGTCACGGTCCTCACCCTGAACTGCTCCCCAACGCTCCAACAGGAATCGGAGGTGGCCAGTCTCCACACTGTCATGGCCAACTGCATCCCTGGTGGCTGCGGATACCGCACGTTGGTCTCGCGCCTCCGGAGATGTGGATTCAGGAGCTCCCCGAGCCAGGCCAACAGGGAGCAGTTCATGCAGAAGTGCTCCAACCATGCATCATCCCTCCAGGTGGCCAGCCAGCATGTTCTTCCACCATTCATTGGTGCGAGAGCACATCCAATGCAACCTCCGCATTGGGACAGTGACACGGTGCCCGTAGACATTCAGCGGCCCCCGGGACAGGTCCGTGCACATGTCCTGGGACACTGCTGTTCCAAACATGGACTGTCGGCGTACAGCTACCCGGGGTGCCCACCGCAATGATGCAGCTTGGCGCATGTTGGCCATTCTCCTGCGCCATACTCCATAGTTGTAGAAGCGGTGACCTGGAAGTAGTAGCTCAGCCCATTGCTCAAACACCAGCGCCAGGATCATGACGCAGGAGGACAGGACCATTAACAGGACAGCCCGCTCCTCAGGGGGCTCATCAACAGCAGCATGGTACCAACAACAACACGCACACTCCGGGGGAACCCACCACTGGTACCAGTGCTGGATACCCTAGCAGCTACCAGCCTAGCCGTTACGTGGCCGGCGGACCTGACCCAGGCCCACGCAGCTGTGACTGCGTCCCCTTCAATCACATGGCCTGTCAGTGGTTGCAGCACCTAGCTATCACCACCCTGCGATTTCTTCCTCCAGGCCCCGGGCCCTGTGTGCCCTGCACACCCACACCATTCCTCCCACCTCCCCTGCAACCCCAAGCCTGTCCGAGGGTAGTGGGGATGGCTGTATGGGGTGACCTGCTGTGCACATTCGCCTACACCCACCTCGGCACCTACACCCTGTTCTGGACACCAGCACCACTTTTCTATTGCTAAGTTAAATCACTATCACCTCTCATTCACCATGCTCACACCACCTCTCACTCTACACCCCACTCCCATCCACAGGAACCGGCACACATATGTACTGTGGCAGCCCATGCTGTGTGCCCTGCGATTGGTGTGGTACTGTGGGTGCATTCCATGCACCTGATGGTGATCCCCCCTCGCCAGGCCACCGGCACATCCCCCCTCACAGACCGCCTGGCACCCATGGGGCTAGGGGCACTCCGAGGCTCCTCTGTGGCCCTGGGGCCACTCCACCCCCTGTGCCCCTGCCATGTGCCCCTGCCATGACCCCATGCGATCCCTGGCCAGGGCGAATCCACACCGGCCTTTATTTATTTATTTATTTATTTAAAATGTATATCCCGCCCCTCCTGCCCATAGGGCAGCCCGGGCCGGCGAACAACATTAATTAAAACAGTATAAAAATTTTAAACAATTTAAAAATACAATATGTGGGGAAAAACCCCACCCCCACCCCTCGCCAAAAGCCTGACGGAACAGCCAGGTCTTACATATACGCCAAAAAAGCAGGAGAGTGGGAGCCATCCGAGCCTCCTCCGGTAGCGAATTCCACAGCACAGGGGCAGCCTTGCCTTGGTGACAGCGCTTGAAGGCCATGGCACTGTGCAGCTGTGTTCCGGCAAGATATGCTGCTTGAAGGGGCTCATTATCTCCCTGCTAGAGGCAGCCGTGGCCTTGCTGATCTGTCATCACTAGCACTGGAATGCACCCACCAGCTGCGTGGGGCAAGGATTCACAGGGCCTTGCAGGCATCCCACTATCAGCTGTGTATGGCCACAGCCTGGCTAGTGCTGCACAGCATCTCGCGCAATGCCCAGTCACAGCTGCTCTCCACAGGATCCCAGTGCAAGCAGCTGTGCAGCCCTTGGAATTGCCATGGCAGGGTGTGGAACAGGCCCCGAGGCCGCTGGTGATGCAGGGGAGGAGTGGTCGCCATGTGCCAACATGCTTTGGGGAACGCTGTGGCAGAGCCGCGATTTCCAGCTGCTGATGGGTGACCCACTGTCGGTGACGGATGGCTTTGATCTCCTGTCACGGTACATGTGGGTGATGGGCCATTCATTGGGGGGTCCAGCTTGTCGGAGGAGTACCAGGAACCTTGGCTTTACCCTCCTTCAACAACCTCTGTGGGACCAACCAGACACTGTTGCAGTGCCGTGGATCGCACTGGAGATCACAGCTGTTCGCCTGGTAGCTGCATGTCCGGAGTATGGACTGGTCTTCCAGGCCGGGGGTCCCCATGTTGCTACCGACTACACTAGCATCCAACTGCATGCCCATGGCATCTCCCATCCACAATCGGACTGCCAGGCGCTTCTTGGGGAGCTTGGCCTGCTACCTGCCGATGTTGGAGGACCCCTGCTGACTGGGACCCCTATGACATGTGAACTTGGCACCCTCCAATTGGTGATGAACCTACAGGCTGTGAAGGCTGCTGCTGCCATGGGGAATCACCTCCTGCCCCGTTTCATGGTGGATGTGCATATGCATTCCTAGGGATTCCACAGAGGCCTCTTTGCCTGGGAGGGGCTTGTCCTGGGGCAGCGGTTCCAGGGGCATTCTCCAGCCTCTCCGTGAGTAGGGCATCCTGAACGGTCACTCCATCGCATTGCCATTGCCATGCCTGTGCTGTGAGCCGCCTCAACCTTTCGCCCCCTGCTCCGGCCCACGATACTGTGTAACCCAGGGGTAGGCTGGCCTGTCAGCTGGACCCCATCACTTCTTCCCTTCACTCCACCCCCCCATTGCCCTGTAGCGTTACCAAGTGCCTCCTTCCCTCTTGGAGTGACTGCAACGGTGCACCTGTGTGCTGCTTGTGGGGAACGGACACAAGCCCCTGATCACCCCGTCACCGGCCTCCGTTTGGCCAGCACCCCCCCCCCCGGCACCCCCATCATGAATAAAGTCTGTGCCTTTGCCTGTACCACCATGGGTGCATTTGTGTCCTTGTGCGATGCCAGTCACCCCTCCCCTGACGCCCTGTCCTTGTGTGTTGGTTACTGTGATGGGGTTCACTGGCATTCCTGCTTGGGATGACTGGGGCTATGGGATGGGCAAACACGGTTCAGAAGTTCGGAGTTTGGCCCGAACACGAACTGACCGAACCAAACTCAATTCCAAAGATCAAAATGACTGAACAGTTCGGTCAATTCGGATCGTGTTCGGGTGAGTTCGGGTGGCAAAAACGTGTCACTGGAAGGCAAAACATGACAGGGAGGGGGAGTCAGCTGAGGAGCAGACTTCCAGGCACCAAGGGTGGAGAGACTTGGAGTAGCAGTCGGCCTGCCCAATCACCATCCCTTTTTGCCTCAGACCACTGGCTTCACAGCCTACGATTGGCCATGGGCTAGGCTGCACAGAGCCAATGGGCCTTGAGGTGAGATGGGCACAGCAAGAAACAAAACTGATTGCCTCCCCCCTTCCCAACACCTTCTGAGCTAGTCACTGTTCCTGAACAGCAGGTGTTTCAGAAGGCTCCTTCTCTCCCAGCAGTTTTTGTTCCTTCCTATTCCTAATCCATTGCCCTTCTCCTCCTATTCCACCCATCAACCCATTTACCTCCATATTAGCATTTATTTAGATTATATTAGATAGATTTACGTGTTATTTTTTGTTTTTACCCCCCCCCGTATTCCCTGTTCAATCTTCCTTCCTCCCCCCCCCTCCATTGAATCCTTTCCCCTCTCCCTCTTATTCCATCCCAGATTCCCTTCCCCTGTTTTAAGTTTAGAATTTATTTAGAGTAGGAATATTATTAGATTGATTTTCATTTCAGTTTTATACCCCTCCCTGTGTTCTTTGTGTTTCCCCCTGTGTAATATTGTATATATAGATAGATAGATAGATAGATAG
>QEPC01002857.1:1540057-1556799 GCA_003113815.1 Sphenodon punctatus | reverse complement strand
AATATGTATCTAGAAGCTGCCACTCTAGCCCCAGGACCCACCATCATGGGTCTGGGGCCATAATTCCTTGCACAGAGGTGATGTCATTCCACCGCACCAAGAAACAGCCATGCCAGCCTCAGGACCTGCCATCAGGGTTCTGGGGCCAAGTTACAAGCAGGGAGGGCTGTGGATAATATGTATCTAGAAGCTGCCACTCTAGCCCCAGGACCCACCATCATGGGTCTGGGGCCATCATTCCTCGCACAGAGGTGATGTCATTCCACCGCACCAAGAAACAGCCACGCTAGCCCCAGGACCCGCCATCAGGGTTTTGGGGCCAAGTTACTGGCAGGGAGGGCTCTGGTCAGAACCTATAAGCTGCCACTCTAGTAGCCCCAGGACCCACCGTCATGGGTCTGGGACCATCATTCCTCACACAGAGATGATGTAATTCCACCACATCAAGAAACAGCCACTCCAGCCCCAGGACCCGCCATCAGGGTTCTGGGGCCAAGGTACTGGCAGGGAGGGCTGTGTCCAATACCTAGAAGCTGCCACTCTAGCCCCAGGACCCACCATCATGGGTCTGGGGTCATCATTCCTCGCACAGAGAGCCTTTTTCCAAACGCCTGAACTGAACCAAACAGGACTGAACCAAATGGCCGAACCCGAACGCGGCGAAAGAACTGAACAGCCAAACTGAATGGGCGAACTGAACCGGACCGAACTGAACAGCCGAACCCAAACTGTGATCTGTTCGCCCATCCCTACTGGGGCTGTTGAGTGGCATACAGTGGTGTGTGCTGGATTCCCCTGTGGGGTCCGTGATGGATCATGGGTTTGCTCCAGTGGGTGGTGTGGGCCCACTGCATCCCATTGTGAGCCCTGTCCTTCATTTACTGGTGGCTGCCTAGTGTCCGTCTTCCATGTGCAGGAATCCTTCCTCAGGGCTACCCCCTGATTCTCCCTGTGGAGGTGTGGTGTACCGCCTGGTTGGATTGGCTGGGCAGTTGTGGTGTGCGTGTGCAACATGTGTACTGGTGATGTCCCATGGCGGTGCTGTCTGTTGTATCCCCAGTGTGAGGGGGGGGCTGGGCTGTGGGCCCCAACCCCTCCCTAGCAGCCGATGTTGCCCTGGGGGCCTTTGCACTGAAGTTCTGGCCTGTCTGGCAAGGGATACCCATTGGTTGGCTACCCTGTCTGGACTGCCCCGCCTTCCACCACTCTTGGCACCCCCTGTTGGTTCCCACCATTTGCACTCTAGGCAATGGATGGGCGGTAGGTGAGCCAGGCAGCTGACAGTGAGTGCGGTCAGTGTATGGGTCTGTTGTTGGCTGCCCGTGTTCCCCCTTGGTGTGAGCAGGTGGGATGCTGGATTGGGTGTCCCTGCCCACTGCATGGGTTGTGCTTGCTGTGTGGTCCCGACCCCTGCTGCCCCGCACCCTTTCCGTGCACCCTCTCCCCTTCTCCCTGTCCCTTCTAGCTACACTGGTTGTCATCCTGGCCATTCTCCGCCTGGCACAGATGGCCGGGCAGCTGCAGCGTGTGGTCTCAGATCTCCATGTTGGGTCTTGCCTGTATGATGATATCATTGAGTGTGTTGCATGTGTGCGGGGCCCTCTCCCTGGGTGTCTGTTTGGGGTTCCACTTTGTTGGGGCCCACTGTCTTGTCCTGATGGCCCCTTTTCTCTCTCTCCCTTTGTGCAGGTGATGACTGCAGAGCAGACAAGGAAGCAGAAGGAGGTCATGCAGCTGCTGCTGCACCTCCTGGAGTGGGTGCACCACCTGGACCTCGCCCAGGTGGATCGATGGAGCCGGATATGGGGCTGGCGTCCCTATTGAGGCCGGGGCCCTGCCCCACGGACCCGCTCTCTGTGCTGCCTCCCCATCTCCCTTGGACCTTTCCCGTGTTCCACACCCTTCCCCCTTGTGATAAATTTGCTTTTCCCCCTTCTCCGTTTGTGTGTCATGTTCCCCCGTGTGACCTAGTCTCTTGTGTGGGTGCCTCATGGTGGTTGTGGCACTGTTGAGTGGCAGGGACTGGTTATCCCTCCCCCCCTCCTGGCATATGTGCAGCTGCTCTGCGGTGCCCTTTGGGTGTCCCCCTGGTTTCCCTGGCCTAGGGTGTTTGTGGCCAGTCAGCTGCCTGTCATGGTTCCCTTCTGTCCCCCACTGGCCTGGTCTCGTTCCACCCCTTTCCCCCTGGTCCCTTGGGCCGGGGGTCCATTCCCTTGACTGCTGTCCTGGTGCCCTGACCCCTCCCTGCATTTGTGATGTCACCCGTCAGCCGCACAGATTCCTTGTTGGTGTGGGGATTCCGGCAGCAGGTTTGCTGCTGGTTGGTGTGGCCTGGGTCTCCCTCCCTCCTATGCCATTCCCTGCCAGCCCAGCTGTGCTGTGGGCTTCCAGTCCTGCCGGCGTGCCTGCATGTGTCCGGTTCCTGGCTCCTTGTCTGGGGACCTTGGGATTGTGTGTGCAGGGCCTGTGCCAGGGTGTGTGTGTGTGTTGGGGTCCCCTGCTGCATCCGACCTCTGCCTCCCTCCCCTGTGCCCCTTCCCACCCCGCTGGGGGCCCCCCGCCTCCATGGCCTTGTAGCCCTTCCCTGTGTGGTTGTGTTCACGGTTGGGGGGGGCCATGGTGCCCATCTGTCTGGCCCTGTCATGGGGCTGGCTGGGGTCTGCTACAGTGTGTCTCCTGTCATCCCAGCTCCCTCCTACCCCGCCCACAGAGGGTCTGGTGGTTCATGGGCGGACCTGCATGCCGCGGCTTCATTTGCCCTCGGTCGGCCATGTTGTGCCGTCGCTGTGCTGGGCAGGGCTTCCCCGCCGTTCGGTGTAACTGTCATGGGTGTTTGCCCGGTGTTTCCCGGGGTGGGTGTTTGGCTGCTGGGTGTGTGCTGGCCCCTCCCTTTCCGTCCCACAACCCACCGTGGCACCGTCCGTGTAAATGTCACCTGGCTCAGCGGCACCGGGTGTTTGCCAGGTGTGCTCACCCACCCATCTCCACCCATTTCCACCTACTGGGCCAGCAGCGGCAGCCGTGTAAAAAAAGCCTTTGTCATGTGAACTTATATCACTCCTTGAACTCTGATAAGTTCCTAAATGCACGGGTTGCAGAGTCACTCTGAATATTTTCAACTAAATGCAACGGAGTTAAACACTTTATTCTGAGTTGCTAACAAGTCAGTCATAGAGCAGAGATTTGCATTGTCACTGTGCCACTTATTATGCAGTAATTTCTATTCCAAATATAGAAACCCCTTTGCTCTGACTGGCTTCTATATTTGGCCTTTTTGAGCTGATTTTTAGCAGCAAGAACTCTGCCTCAGCTTCTTACGCCCTTCAGCTGGGCAAAAAACCACAAATGTTTACTCAAAAGTGGAAAGAAGAAAAAAGAAGAAGCTTTTCTTCCTTTGTACCAAATCTTGGTCCAACTAGAGTTCATGACAGTTTTGTCACTGCTGGAATCTGCCCATTTTTCTCATTCTTATTCTGCTCCAGCCCTTCTCTAAGACCCATTTCACATGAGATGCCCCCACGCATTTCCACACAGTTTTGCTGCATGGAGATGGATGGAGGCACCCGTGTGAATGCCGTGGCGGATAGGTGGGGGGTGCTTGCTACACCCATCTCCACCCACACACAGAGCAATGGGCTCCAATGCGGTTGTTCCATGGGTGGGATGGGTTTCCTACGGGCACACACACACCTCCACCCACTGCGGGTGCACACCCATCTCCCCGCCCACCGCGGCCCGTTTGAAAGGGGCCTAAGTCATCAAGATGCTTTATTCCCACAATAACTCTCTTAAAAGTGTATTTTTACTGGACAGCTCTTCAATAACAAATAAAATAAAATAATAAATCTTTATTTTTATATAGCACACCCCTGCCATGGCGCTCAGAGTGCTTTACATATAACACAATACTTAATCATACTGAACGGCTGGAATAGTTTGGTTTTGCATTACCCCTTACATAAATTGGTGCATAAAAGGGTGAGGTCTAGCATAATTCCAGTACACTTTTACAATAAAATCCTAGGGGAAGATGTTCAGTTTTATTTTTAATCTTCCTCTGAATTCTAAAAGAATGGCAATTAGGCCACAATCCTGAGCGATATTGTTCAGCTCTCTGGTTTCCCTTGGCCTTGGCCACAAGCCTAAAATATTATACTAATGTTGCAGGGCTCATGATGAAAGAACTAGCCCCTGCAGTCAGAAAAGAATCCAGATACAAATCATTTTCCCTTTCATAATAGAGTCAACAAATATCACCAACTTTAATGACCATTAGCGGCATGCTTAACATTTAGAGGTTTCTGTATTTGGTGTCACTGCTAAAGAGTGTCAGTCAGTGAAGATCAAGGACAATACAGGAAATTCTGTGTAATAAAGTAGTTTCTTTCAAGGCTTTCAGCAAAGGAAGCAGAAATAACACTTGGGTAATAATTAAATTAAATTTGAAAAACCTCAGTCATATAAACAAGAGATTTCTTTGGAGTTATTTTTTTTATTGTTGTTTTGGGCTTGCTTTATCTTTTAGGAATGATGTGATCTAAAAAGAGAGGACAGGCTAGTTCAGTTATAGCTTTCATATAATTACCAGAAACTCAAATGCAAATTAGACTGTAGGTCTGCTCAATGTACATTTCTGTGCTTGCCAAATTATGTTTGGCAGTGTGGTCAAGCAATAACAGATGCACACTGTGCCTAGTTTTCTCGGGCTGTTCAATAATTAGGAGGGCCATGTATTATAATAAACCACATCCCCTTGGCTGAGATTTGGATGCAAATTGCACACTAATTCACTTCCAAGTTTTTTGGAAGCATACCAAAAGACATGAAAATCAGGGAAATATACTATTTACTCCAGGAAATTCATTTAAAACTAAAAGAAGGCCCAACTGTAAGCAGTGCCTGTGTACTCTGTGGATCGAAGAAATTTAACAACAACTTCTCTTTGCCTTTTCCATGTTCATTCCGGCAGTAGCATGGAAGAGCTAATTTGCTGATTCTGGAGCACTCTACTCTCTAATGACCAGGCTCGTAGCATTTCTGTTATTCTTGCACTGAGACAGTACAACGTGGAAGCTGGTCCTATGCCTTATATTTCTCTAAGGTATCACTGAGCTTGAGTGGATGATATCAGTTCGGTTAAAAGAACTGAATCCCACTGCTATCAAAATTCTTTGCAATCAGTTGAGTTATAATGGCATTCATCTTTTGAAAAGGCTGCAGATTCTTTACCCTCAGCTTTCACAAAAAGGCCAAACCAACAGTTTAATAGTAATAATGCTACAAAAATCAACACGTAACGAAGTGATTTCTAAGGATTTCAGCAATGAGTCTAGTATTGTATGAGATGGAGCTAGATCCATCTTCAGAGAGTTCTGAAGCAACAATAAACTCAAGCATCTAATCTGGAGTTCTGGAAAGTAAAAAGGGTCTAAAGGTGATTGTGGAAATTATAGGCTAGGGAGCTTCACTTCACTACCATTTAAAATAGTAAACAGAAACAGAGGATAGTAGAAACAGAGGATACACAGAAACAGAAACACAGAAACAGAGTATAGTCGTGCTGCTGCTCTCATCATCTGGTATAATTTTAAAGGGAAAATAACAGATAAAGGAGAACAAATGGAGATCATTTATTTAGACTAAAAATATTCAGACTATGGAGAAGCTTTCAACAACATTGTTTATAGGGGAATAAGGCAAAAGTTTGGCTGCCGCAAAACTGCCATTGATTAACAATTGGAGAATGAAGAAACAAAGAGTCCGAAGAAATGATGAGTTATCAGATTACTTAGTGTGCTGACCATAAAATCAAGTTCTAGCTGTACTAGGGCCTGTGTTGTAATTCACTATATTTATTAACAGATTGAAAGGTGAAAGAAAGAGTGAGGTAGAAAAATGTGATGATAACATGGAAAGTTGCTGATAAAGTAAAATCACTGACATTAGTCAGATTAAGGAGGACTGTAAGAAACTCCAGAAGGACCTCACAAAATTAACTAGCTTGGCAACTCAATGGCAGATGAGATTCAACATAGATAAGAGCAAGGTAAAGCATATTGGCAAGAGCAATTTAAACTATTTGTACATACTGATGGTTTCTGAATTAGTTGTAACCTCTCAGGGAAAAGGATCTAGTCATCACTGTAGACAGCTCAGTGAAGACATTTGCACAGTGGTGATTTAAAAAAGCAAATAATATGTTAAGTTGTATTAAGCAGGGAATAGAGAATAGTAAGGAGAAGATTACAGTTCCATTATATAAATCAATGCACATTGTCTTGCTGAACACTTTATTTATTTAATCAAATTTCTACCCTGCCCCTAGTAAAAACAGCTTGGGGAGGCTCACAAACCAGAAAAAAGCAAACACAAATATAAAATACATCTAAAAACAATTAAAACATTCAAAAAATACTACAATTAAAACAGGACCAGGGCATCACAATAAAACAATAAATAAGGGTAAGGGGAGATAAAAACCCCACTAGCCCCCCTTCCCCCCTCCCCAAAGCTACATTATTTTTTTTAAAGAACAGAGCAATAGGAAAGTGCAGATAACTAGAGGCCACAATGATACTTTGGGAGCATTACTGTCCTATTAACAGTTACTCCAATATGCTAGTTCCTTACAGTTCCCAAGGGGCATTTCAGAACTGGAGGGGGAAGAGATGGAGAGTAATTCCAAATAGATGGAATTTTTCCTACATGAAAGTGGATTTTTAAGGATACACTGTGGGAAATCTACTGTCTCTCCTGTATGAAGAAATCACTGTGACTAAGAAAATGCTAAGTAGCTTAATCTTAAGTAAGGTCCCAGGTACATTTAAATATCTGGGTGTATGATTTATCTACAAACAGTCAGTACTAAATTGTATGCAACACCACCTCCATTGTGGAGCAACCTCTTGTTAGCAACTTGTTAAGACTAGCATACATAAAAGGATTTGCTTAACTGTCACACTGATAGGACACATTAAAATTCTTAGAATTAACAATACAGATACATATATTATGCTTTTCAGAACCTTCCTTCCAATATCCCTGACAAGTTGTTCCATTCAATATTTCATTTATTTATATGCAACAATATACCATCTACAGTAAGCTTAAAAACAACATCCCCCTCCTCCAGGAATGGGCAAGTTGACAGTACCACCCTTACATTATTTTTCTAGATTATTCACCTTAGCTCTTGCTGACCAAGTTTCAAGAAAGCATTTATAAAGTTCCCAATTGATAAAATAACATGTGACCTAGTCACACAAAATGCACCTATGTATATTTTCTATGATTATTACAGATGAGCTGACATCTTTTACAAAGATATAGTGTCGTTTATACAATCTACTTCAGCTGACACAAAATTCTTAAGCTTTACAATTATTCTCCACAGGAAGTCTCTCCTTTGTGATCATGGTTTATAACCCTTATATCCTGAAGGGAGCCTTTTCCTATGGTAGGTTGACTTATACATCATATCCTTTCATGATTAGTATAACCAAACATTCATACAGTCTGACAAGATTAGAACTACCAATTTTTTTTCTACAATCCAACTTTTACAGCTATTTCAAATTCAAGCATATTCTCAAGAAGGTAACAAATTCTAGTCCCTTCAAAGAACCAAAAATCCAGCTTATTGTACTATCAAGTAATAGTTATGAAGCTGGTTACAAAAGAGACTCTAATTTATATAAGTTCTTACTGGCCCTACGGGGAAAGATTGTAACCAAGTGGGAGGAAAATTTAAATCTCAATGACTCATTAGAGAAATGGAGCAACATTTGTGAACAACCTACAGAAATATCAATTAATGCAAGACACAGGCTGATTCTCTTTAGCTGTGTTTTGCTGAAATTCACCCTGTTGAGAGGGCCATCACACATTAGCCAGATTTATGTGTGCAAGTATCAGGTGGTGCATACACTTTGGACATTTTCACACAAGACACTCTCCACCCATAGTGGGTACACCACTATACATGTTGCAGGGCTGCAGTGTTGACCTGTGGGTACCCTGTAACATGTATAGTGGGGGGTGGGGGAGTAGTGAGTGGAGAGTGTCTTGTGTGAAAATGTCCTTTGTGTTAGCCCTCTGTACACGTTTTGTGTGTTTCTAGGTACAGTGACACAAACTGCATTTAGTTTGATACAAAGATAGAGTTTCAGATGAACATTGTCATATTAGTATTTTAATTTTGTGTGTGAAGGTAGGAGTTGGAAGTGGTAATAAATGATCCTCACTTCCAGTTAAACTTTCTGCCCTATTTTCTCTAATTTGGGAGTTTGTGCTACCCTTAGTAGTGTGAGTATTACGTGAAATTACAGTCAAATTGCACATTGACAGAGCTTGGCTGCTGTTGGAGACTGGGTGAAGCTGAATCCAGATAAGAATGAAGTGATGGTTGGCCGATCTTGTGATTTGGAGGGGATTGGGACCCCTGTTACTGAAGAAATTCAACCCCCTCTTTAGTTACTCATGTTCGCAGCCTTTGTGTGCTTTTGGACCCTCTGCTGTGCCTGGACTGTCAAGTTACAAGCATGGCCAGGAGCACTTTTAATCAATTCTACCTGATGATAAGGCTGCTGCCCTTTCTTTCTGTCTCAGATCTGGCCACCATCATCCATGCTTTCATTACCTCAAAGCTAGACTACTGTAATGCACTCTACATGGGGCTGCCCTTGGTGACTGTTTGGAAGCTGCAGCTGGTGCAAAATGTGGTGGCTTGACTCCTCTCTGGAGTGGGTCTCTGTGAGCACATTATACCTGTGCTCTATAATCTGCACTGACACCCTATAGTTTTCCAGGCACAATTTCAAGGTGCTGGTTTTGGACTTTTTCATACAGGCACCCCCCACGAACACCACCCACGGTGGGGGGGATGTCAGTATGAACAGCGCTCATGGTGGGTGGGGGTGGGGGCACGCTCCTGCACTCCACCCATCACCCACGCACAGAGCAATGGGCTCCAATGATGGTTGCTCCATGCATGGAGGTGGGTGGAGATGGGTGTGTGCCTGTGGAAATGGGCGCACACCCACCTCCACCCACAATGAGTGCACACCCATCCCACCCACCCACCGCAGCCCATTTGAAAAGGGCCTTTGACCTTTAAAACCCTAAATGGCTTGGACCCCACATATCTGAAAGTCCGCCTTTCCTTCCATGCTCCATTGTGGCCAGGAGTGCCCTCTTGGTGGTACCACCAGCCAATTTTGTCCGCACAACAAAAGCCTGCAGATAGGGGTTCTTGGGTGCCACCCCTGTACTTTGGAACTCCCTTTCCGCAAAGGTCTGCTAAAGCCCAAACTTGACACATTCCAGAGGCGGTGTAAAACCTTTTTATTTGGCAGAGCTTTTGACAGGCAGGGATAGAGGTTGGGTGGGTGAGGGCTTTGAATTGAGGGTAGGGATTTGTAGGGTTTCTTTTATTATATTATATTTTATATTTATAGTATTTTGTGTTCTGCTTTTGTAAACCACCCAGAGCCTTCAGGGAAGGGTGGGATATAAATTTTGATAAATGAATAAAATAAATAAAAATGTATGGCTCAGACTTCCAAAGCATCCTGAGAGGTGTAGGCATTTTCTGGATATATAAATTCCTTAGACAACACTGAAAATTTCAAACATTTTAAATAAGTGAAATTAGCTATTTCTGAACCATGTCTTACTCATTGGGGAGATTTTTGTTGCATCCTGAAAATGTAACCAACTTATCTCTCACCTTGGTGTAGTACTTAAGACTCATTTAATTTTTATTTTTTTTTATGTATTAAATTCATGTATACTCTGTGCCTCCCACCAAATGGTGACTCGAGGTGGCTAACAAATAGTAAGAATACAATAAAACAATAAATACAATAAAAATCTAGAGATATATAAAACACAACCCATCCAACAATCCAGGTCTGTACAGAAAAAAATAATAATAGAGAATTATTTAATGGTTCATAGTAGAGAATCTGTCTGTGGAGGCTTAACACTGAGTAGCCAGAAAAAAATGGTAGTAAAGAACAATCTAATAGCATCAAAATAACAAACAACGGGTTAATTTAAAACTAAGAAGAATCTACTTTGTGCAGCAATGTTTCCTTTTTTTAAAAAAAAAAATCTGCTTTTATAATTTTTGCTTATCAAAGATTGCCCTTCTGCTCTAACAACAGAGCCAAGACTCAATTCTCAAATACTATGATGGCTTCTGTTAATTAGATAGTTTATCTGTGATGAGTTGTTGACACGGAGATGATTTGTGTTAAATAATTTTAAAATATTCTGTGGGGCACTAGCATGGTAAGAGAAGCAAGGTTCATTCCTTTCCCAGGGCATGGCTTCCTTCTAGCTTGCAGCCCTCAGAATTTGATAGTTGCAGCATTCTTCTTATCTGAGGAATCATTCTTCCTACAAAGTAATATTTGAACAATAATAAATCTTACAAAATCGTTTCAGCTTTATTTGAGCAAGGGCTTTAAATAAGTATTATCAACTGAGAGTATCATCATCAATGTGTATTATTTAATGAAGAATATTGCTGGTTTTCTATCATTCCCTACCCCCCTTGAAATAATTACTCTTGCAATCCCATGCTGCCCTGTGGGACAAAAGGCAGGAGAGATCAGTGAAATATGAGATGTCCTTGCGTATATAATGGTGCTCTCTCCCTCTTTCTTTTGTTGCTGTATTGAGGAAGAGCTGTGGGCTGGCTGGCTATGTGTTTCAGCTGTACATATATATGACTGAATGGATATCTAATCACTGCACTTCAGCAGCATTTGGTAAATGTCACACAATAAAAGTACCCATAAAAAACTTCTACTTTTCTTTTGGCTTCTTTGCCTCTTTCCTCTCTTTCTATGTATTTCAGGTTCCTCCTGTTCCTTGTTTCTCTGATTTTGTCCTTTCCCCCTTCCCATTAATTTCCCACTCTCTTCTCCCCTGCTCTCTTTCGCTGCCTGATTCTTACTCATTTCCTCTTGTTTCATGTTTTTCTCAGTATCTCCTCTTCAGGCCCTCTGCTGTACTTCTCCGTTCCCTCAAGCCCACAGGCCCCAGATGCTCCTCTTCCTTCCTCAACCCCCCATCCACCCTAAGATGTGGGAGTGCTGCCCATGCAGCTATAACACCTCAGACTCTGTTGTGATCTCCATTCTGCCTTTGCACATGGATACAGTCCCCTAATTGAGAGACTTTTTTCCCCCTTTCTGGTAATAGAAAAGCATTAGACATTTATATGTAGGAATAACACTTGCACATGCAGTCTCTAGGTTAAAAGTTAAAAGGGATGTCAATCATCATGCTTTGGAACATAAACAGATTGGCAGCGTGGGTTGAAAGGAATTTTCCCCACATACACTCATAGACGTTAGAGACTGAAAGGAACTGTTAGGTCATCCATTCCATCTACCTGTCAATGCAGAATTCTTCACTACGGTATTTTTTTTCCTACTGTTTTGTCCAGTCTAGTTTTAAAAGCCCCAAGCAACAGGACTGCAATTATTTCCCTAGTAAGGCTATTATAGAGAATAGCCCCATTCACTGCCAGAACTTTTTTCTTGTTATGCTACCTATATGGGACCATAGCCAAAGGCGACCAGGGAGATTTGGCCCACACTGCCAAGGTTTTTGCTAACCTCCCACCCCTAGTCTCTTCTGAGAAGCAATTCATAAGTTGCCTAAAATAAAGAGGTTTGACATAGTACATAACCAATTGACTGAAGCATTTGTTTAACACAAATATTTTTAGTAAGATAAAAGTGAGATAATGGGATTTTTAGTGAGAATACTGTTGTATAATCGCAATGTGATTCATATCTAATACTTGCTGCCTTCAAGATACTATTTGGCCCGACACATGAGGCTGGACACATGTTCTGCACTGGCGTGGAAACAGCGGTTCTGATTATTCGGGGTATCATTATGACACCTTTGTCATGGTCAGACCATTACCTTCTGAGGGCCTGGATCTCTGCCCTCTTTTGCCCTCATCGGAGTAGTGGACCAGTTAGGATATTCCACTCCTAGAGACTAATAGATCCAATAAGATTCCAGAACTTTCTGGGGGATTTACCTGATGATCTTGATGGCCTCTTTGTTGATGGCCTAGTTGATTTGCAGTATGCTATGTTAACCTGGGCCACCGACACAGTGGCACCCAAGCATTTGTTTCCTGTGCTGCAGCAGCACAGGTCTACCTGGTGTATGGAGGACCTAAGGCTGATAAAGTGAGAGTGTAGGCAATTAGAGCTCAGGTGACATGCGCCAAAACTGACTGAATGCAGCATAGATTGTTTTTGAGTTCATCCAGGTGGTGAATACTAGTTTATTAAATCCTAGCTGTTTCATAGCTATTAAGTTATAGGTAGAGTGATTAGCTGTCCATGATGAGTTTGCCACCTACTTTACAGATAAAGTCACTAGTATTTGGCATAACTTGGAAACTGCCATTATGGGTGCAGAGTCTGAGTTTGGGGCTGTGGAGGCTTGGTCTTGTCCAGTTTGCTTGGATCAGTTTCAATTAGTCTTGCTTACCGATGCAGAAGGTGTGCTTGGATTTGTGCTGGTGAACAGTTGTGAACTAGATCCATGCCCCTCTTGGCTGATGAAAACTAGCCAGAAGACATTGGGCAATTGCTGGCTCGGGTTGTCCGTGCCTCCCCTAGGGAGGGCAGGGTGCCCGACCCCTGTTCAAGAAACCATCTCTTGATGTTGACTCCCCTGACAGATATTGCTCCATCTCTAAACTTCCCTTATTAGGAAAGGTTATTGAATGGGTGGTTGCCCTGCAGCTTCAGGTGCATCTTAATGCTTTTGGATTCCTGGATCCATGTCAGTCATGATTTCATCTTGGAGATGGCACTGAGACTGCACTTGTGGCCTTGGTTGATGATCTCTGCTTGGAAATCTACAAGGATAATTGTACCTTGTTGATTTTGTTAGATCTTTCGGCAGCCTCTGATACATTTGATCATGGGGTGTTGTTGGCATGGCTTTGTGACCTGAAAAGGGCTCATGGAAGTGCTCTGAAGTGGTTCCACTTATTCCTGGCTGGGAGAATGCAGAGGGTGATGATAGATGGTGGCTTGTTGTCCGCTCGGGAGCTCCCTTGTGGAGTCCTGCAGGGTTCCTCTTATCCTCATTCAATGTGTATCTGAGGCCCCAGGTGAGATTTGTAGTGAAATGCCATCAGTATGCTGATGACACCCTACTCTCTCTCTTTTTTTTTATCTGACCCAACTCCTGCAGACTCGGTGCTTACCCAGTGCTTGTCTGCTGTTGAGAAGGGGACTGGATGTGGGTGAGTCGACTGAAGCTGACTCCAGACAAGACTGACTTGATGATGGTTGGCCAGTCTTGTGACCTGAGGGATATAGGAACCCCTGTTACTGATGGGGTCTGCCCTCCATTGGTCACTTAGTATGTAGTTTTGGGCTGCTCTTGGATCCACTGCTGCACCTGGATTGCCAGGTTGCGGCAATGACCAGGAGCACTTTTCACCAATTACATATGGTGAGAAGACTGCAACCTTTTTTTACCAGATTTGAATTTGGCCACCATCATCCATGCCTTCGTAACCTCAAGGACAGACTTCTGCAATGTGCTCCACATGGGGCTGCCCTTGTTGACTGTTCAGAAGCTGCAGCTGGTGCAGAATGTGGCGGCCCACCTTTTGTGAAGGAGTGGGTCATCAGGAGCACATCACACCAGTACTCCAGAGCGGGCTCCCTTAAAAGGCCAGTAGCCCTCCTTCACCACATAGATGGATTATAATTTCCTCTGACTTGCCAATATACTTCTGGTAATGAACTGCACAAAATGAATGGTATTTCCCAGGTGTTGCCAGACCAGAGTTATAGAAAAAGGAGCATTTTTTCTTGGTTGTTTTTCAAGTTTTCTTCCCCCTGTAGGATTAGGTCTGTACCAAAACTAAGGGTGATTTCAGACGTTACAGACCTCCCTTTTACCACAGTCAATCCCCTGTGGTGGAGGAGGGCCCATAACGTCTAAAGGGGTTCCCGCCAGATGTTCACCCCAGTGAACCTCCAGTGGGAATCCAAATAACCACCATTCCGGAGGGGAGGCCGGCCTCACCTCCGGAATGGTGGTTAGCTGGACCATGGTCTGGAAACAGCAGAGAGTAACGTCTGTTACCTCTGCTGAGTCCAGAGCGTGGTCCTGACCATGATATGGGATCGGGCTCAGCAGACGGATTGGCCACTGCGACCGCCCGTCTCCAGGAGGGCGGTCGGTCGGAAGAGCGTGGGGGGGCAGGGCTGTGCACACAGACCCGCCCCCTCCCCAATCCCTGAGCAGAATCAGGCCAGCACGTCTAAAGGCCGGCCAGCCTGATTTCTGTCCGGGACCTGAAACGGATCCCAGACCATGGCGACAAGGGAGGTTGGCACGTCTAAAATCACCCTAAGATACTAGATTCTCTTTTAGTAATTTCTTTGCCTCATACTTTAATTTCCTCCTCACAGGAAAGTTCTTCTAGTTCTTCTCTCCTTTAGATCTGACATCTTAATTTTTCTAATGGTACAGGAGTCTCAATTTTGACACTGTTTAAGAGGTATTCTGACATTCTCCTGATTGAAGAGTGGTTAGTTCCTCTCAGTTCCAAGGCTTCTCAGGAACTTCCAGAATTTATCTCCCTCTTTAAAACTGAAGAAGACTTGAATAGAACTGAAGACATCTGTGCACCTTGCAATAAATCTAAAGAAAGTTTATTCAACTAGACCTGTATCTATGTATTGAAAAATCCTGGGCTTTGGATACATACAAAGACAGCTTTATCTGGAATAATGGGGCTCTATCACTCCACAGTTATTATGAACAATAACTGTGTCATGTCTGCTTCTATTAAAATCCCAAGATAAGAGAAAATATCATACTTAAAATACAAAGTATGAAATGTATTCTAACTGGGCTAGCTAGTAAGTATCCTAACTAAGCACCTTCGTGCAACTGTGTTACTGTATTTCTTTGTAGATCACAGTGAACACAATTAATTAATCATGAAAAGCCATTGCTGCGGAGTAGAAGCAAAGTTTATAGCTTCCAAAGCAACTTCTCTCTCAGACCCGAGAAATCACTTTCAAGCAACATCACTCTCCCTTTGATACCTAGAGGTGAGCAACCAAAACCAGCAGCAGTCTGCCTGTTTTCTACATGGATTCAGATGAGAAATATACTGGGTTATTTGCACCATCTGGTGTATGAATTTCAAATAAAAGAAAGTGGGTGGATACCTGGGGACACTGCTGCTGAAACACCAGCAGGAAAAAGAAACAAGCTCAGACAGATGTAAAGTTTTAGTGAGAAGTAAAAGAAAGCAGAAATTGTATCATTTCTGGATCCTAGAGGGTCACCTCCTACTTCACATGTTTAGCAGCAGCACATGGAATTACAGTGATGAAAAACAGCACAAGCGTGAATGAGAAAGTGCACAGTTTGGGGGTAAGCAAGCTGCAGGGCATGTGTATATGCATAAAGGCTAACACCTACTGGGGCTTGTATTCTACAGATACCAATTTGCCCACCATGCCTGTGTTTGCAGATTTACTACTCATTCTTGAACGTTCTTCTCAAAAAGTTTACTCCGCAATGCTTTTATATTTCAGACAGAAGAGTAATGCATGATTAACAGCATGCTGAGAGGTGTCGCGTTCAGACGTGTGAACCAGTGGTCAAATGGCAGATTACATGTCTGTCACAACACATCAGGGCAGGATTCCAGTCTGCCAGCTCTACCCTGCCCATCTCCTTCAGACATAAAGTCTTGAAGAAATGTGCAACACAAAGAGAATAGAAAATTTTTGTAATAAATAGACTATGCTTTGGTCAAGTGTTTGAAGGTACCACCATATTTGTAGTGGAGATTGCACCCAGGTCTCTAATCCCGCCAGATCCACCTGTACAATAATGGAAGGCATACCTTGTTTAATACACTACTTACATGCTCTTAGCAAAGATTTTCAGCATGATAAATATATTACTGAAAACATAATAAGGCTGACACATAAGTCTCTGTGCCAATTCTATCAAGGCCAGAAAAAATTATGACTCAGTTCCAGGAAGAAAACCAGCTACTGGAATATTATTTAAAATGGGATGTTCCAATTCACTAGAAATATAGTTCAAATTTGTTAGGGTTTTTTTTAAGATACATTTTTAAAGGGTTTATTTAAACCAATGTAGACAAGAACATTAGCCTGTCTATGGAAAGTTATTGCACTTCACCTGGACTATAATGTCTGGTACTATAAGGCATATTCTATAAAACTACCTTTGACTCCCTCCTCAAGCCTCCCTGTCCTCCTCCTCCTTCTTCCCTTTCTGCTCAGGATCTTGCCTCCTTCCTCACCTCCAAGTTAGACAAGATCCGCCTCAACATCGCTTCCCACTCCTCTCCTCTTCCCACTCCCACCCCTCTCCTCCTCCCCCTCCTTCTCTCATGCCCTCCTTCTCCCCTGCCTCCCTTGAGGAAATCTCCTCTCTTGTTCCCATTCCTTCCCGCCTCCTCACCTCCATTACTCCCACTGTCGCCCCCCTCCTTCCTGCACATCATCAACCTCTCCCTCTCTACTGGCTCTTTCCCTTCTGCCTTCAAACATGTCACAGTCTCTCCTATTCTCAAAAAGTCCACTCTTGACCCCTCTGACCCTTCTAGCTATCGTCCTGTCTCACTCCTTCCTTTTGCTTCCAAGCTGCTTGAACGTGTTGTCTACTCCCGCTGCCTTGACTTC
>QEPC01002857.1:1469347-1514889 GCA_003113815.1 Sphenodon punctatus | reverse complement strand
AGTGCAGCATTACTACAGGTGCAAGGAATGATGCCTTAATATACAATAATGTAGATATTGAAGTCTGGTATCAATTCTCCCCTTAGTCTTCTCTTTGCTAAGCTAAACACAGGGCATGTGTAATACTAGTGCAGCTGGTGTAGGAATGAAGAAGCCTTACTGTAGGATGCATAGCAAGGGACAGAGTGATTTTTTTGTTTGGGGGCCACTGAGCACTGAAACGGAGTGATTTGGGGAGCCAGAGCACTGAAATGAGGGCCAGTACCCCCACCAGTGGCAGTCTCCCCCCTGCCATCCCCCCATAAACTCCTGCTCACCCCTGCCAGGCTGCTGAGGATCTGAGTCTGGGGCCAGCTCCGATAGGCCCCAAATCTGGTACACTCTGCCCACCCCAAGCCACGCCCCCAAGCCACGCCCCCTTACCCCTTTTCGGGCGCGCCGGCGGCTTTGCCGCCGGCACAGGGCCACTAACACTATATCTTCCCGGGCCACTTTTATTTTCCAATCCCCCCCTGGTCTCTGTGTTGGTAGAGGCTACACAAATGGACACAGTTTGGCTCTCAGGGCTCTGTTCCTCTGGGACCCTCCCTTGGACCCGTGTCTGGTTCCCTCCCAGACTCCTGTCCCTGTTCTTCCCTTGCTTCAGGGTGTTTCATTGATTTGGCCTGTTCTTCCTGGCAGGCCTGACTAGCTGCCATGGCTGTATGTCACCCCCATGTATCATCTCCTATTAAAAGGTCATGCTTCAAGTTATCTACTGCCGCCACTTCCATGGGTCCTTTCAGCCCTTCCCATTCTAATTCTATTTCTACAATGGGAGCTGGTGTAGATCCAGACACCCCTTCAATGATAATTGTTTTACTTGGATGGATACACTCCTCTGGTGTCATAGAATCCCTTCATCCTATGCAGGGTACATTGTTAATCTTAGCCTCCCTCATTTGCTTCCTTTTCTCTTCCCTCACATTTGTGAATTTGTAGGAAGCCAATGTCCCTTCTGGGATCGGTTTCTCTATGGATAGGAAGTAAACCCCTGCCTGTGCTGAGGTGTCTTCCCCGCTCTCTCTGTCTGGGCAGTTCCTTGCAATGTGCCCTGGCTTTTGGCACTGGTAGCAATTCCCATGGCCCACCCTAGGGGTCTGAGGTGAGTCTGGCCCTTGAGCCTGGGGATCTCCATCCCTCCTTCCCCCTGGTCCTCCCCCGGACTTGTTTTGGGGAGACCTGCTGTGTCCCTCCTGTTGGGGTCTGTTTCCCCCTTGGTCCCCTTGGGGTGCCTCGTGGCCTTCCCTGTTTTGTTTAGGTCAGAAGCCTCTTTTGTAATCGGGGTTATATTTCTTGTTGCCCTGGGATTTTGATTGATCCCCTTCCTCCTTGGGACCTTTGGCTTGAAATTGGGCCCTGGTACACATATACTCGTCCCCAATCTCAGCTGCCTTTTCAAGTGTAATCACCTTGACGTGTAATGGGGAAAAGGGGGCAACACAGTCATTTGGGGTAATGGGACACAGAATATGGGATACTAAAGGTAAATATAGCTACTAACAAGGACAGCTAAAGAGAAATATGAGACGATTGTGAGCCTTACCACCCTGCTGAACTGGTTTGGCAGCGTGGTGGGACAGAAAACCATTGTCAGGCAGAACAAGCATTTTGTTGCAAAGATAACACCCAGGGGGGATCTACAACAAGCTCAGAATAACAAAAGGAGCAGGAGGGAGGAAGTGACCCAATCCCCTGCAAAGAAAGGAAGACACAGGATCTCTACACTCTCTCTTCCATCTTGATAAGCAAGGAGTAAGCAGCTTGCAGGAGAGGCTGCCCAACCATGAACTAGAGACTTTCCAAGTCACTAAAGGGACTGAGCCCAGCCTCAACACCAAGGCCATGAGAGACTCTGATGGACCTGGACTGTGCCTTAGGGTAAGAGGACAGTTAGGGAACTTCAGTGTATTTTAGAATGTCTGTACTTTATATTTGATTTGTTGACTTGCACCATCTGATCAACAGCCTTATACTAGTATGTACTAAATGTATGTTTTATATCCAAGCCTAGCATGCTTGTGTGTTTATTTGGCCTTGGGGGGTTCACTCAGGGGGTACCCTATCTAGGTGAGAGCCTAGACGGACCTCTTTTTATATATAACACAACCCCACCGTGGAGTCTTCCAAGCTACAGGTGGCCAGAGAAGGTTCTCTGAGTTATGGCTGGGCTGGGAGAACAAGGGGAGGCGCTTCTGGGGGTGCAGACCTCCGAAAGCTCCCTGATTGCAGTGAGGGTTTCTGATCACTTGGGAACCATTCAGCAGAGTGGTAAGGTTCACAATCATCTCATATTTCTCTTTAGCTGTCCTTGTTAGGAGCCATATTTACCCCCAGTATCCCAAATTCTGTGTCCCATTACCCTCCACCCCGTGCCCGCCCCCCCCCCCATGGTGCTATCCAGCGCCTCAACTGCCAGGGGTGCCCCCAGCTGCCAGGCACCACGCTGCCACCTGCTTGTGGCAGTGGCGGCTTTCCTTTTCTCCTTCCCCACGGGGGGTGGGGTGCAGCTCAGCCCCTACCTCCTGGTGCATGCGCCAGGTTGTTAGAGCTTCCCCCCAGTGAGTGGTTGCTGGTGCGGGCCTACTGGCCCAGATACTAGTGGGCCTGCATTAGCTAGGTGTGTCCCAAGACATGCCTGAGTCATCTGCAGGCCACCGTGTGATGTAGACTTACAGGTCCTGCCAATGCTTGGCTCCAGCCCACAACTGAGGCTGGAGCCATGGAGGAGCCAAAGAGGGGGACCCTGCCCAACCTGGGACAGAGTCTACATGGCCTTGCAAGCTCTATCATTAGCTGCCAGGGTTGCCTAGCAACCTTGGCAGGGTTCTAATTTTTCCTACCCATGGCAGCTGTGCAGCAATTTTCCGCCCCAGGGTGTCTTGCAACCCTGAGGGTGGGGATTCAATCCTTGTCCTTTCCCCTCCTCTGAGGGGGGTGCAGCAAAGAACCTACCACCTCCCATTTCAAGGAGGCAGTGGTGATAATTTGTTGGGGAGTTGGGACTTAGGGAAGGGAAAGGGAAAGGAATCACCCACTCCTTCTCCATGCAAACAGCTTCTGGTTTGACATTCTCCCTCAGGATCTGATAGAGGTGGTGGATGAAACCTCCTAGACAGAGGGCATCAAAGGGAGGCAATGACGTACTCCATGTTCCCAACACTCTTACACCGTGCACCACAGGAAAAGGACGGGGAGGTGATCTGTCCCAAGTGTGGGGAAGGAGAATAGGTGGGAGAGGTGAAGGGGATCAGGGCACACAGCAGGGATAGGGATCCAGGGATGCAATAATAAGGAATACTCAGTCACTCCCACACCAATCACAACACCTAGTGTAATATTCCACACTACACCCAAACCTGCAATCACCTGCTTGCACACACTCTCACTCACCCATACCCACACACACACACATACACAATATCCACTCTAGTTGCTCATGATACGGAAGATACTCGAGGGGCCAGTCTCTCAGCATTCACTCTGATCACCGGCAAAGAGTTAGGCTGGAAGCAGCTGCTCCCCTGACGCTGGCGCAGGCATTCTAAGCACCGGGGCAGAGCCGAGGACGATACAGTGTCCCACCGTGCCTCCGAGCCTGGGAACATGCGCACAGAGGGCTCGGCCAGGGCTGTGTCTGAGAACATGCCTTCTGTGCGTGAGGGCGTGGCCATCTCCACCATGGCTGGGCGCCCCGTGCTACGGCTCTCCTAGTTGCTTCCCCCCTTCCCCTTAGCGCGGTTCATGGTGGGAGCCCCCTTACTTAGGGGGTGGGACATGGGGTACCTCCTAAGCCGGCTCCATATGGAGCCCATCCCCGATCCACCTATGCCGGTACCTGACATAATTGGATATTAACAGGTGGCAGAATTAGTTGTGGAAAGACAATTTGCTTTCTTTTCTGCCTTTCTTCAGTGACAGATAGAACAGCACATGAGAGGTCTGTAGCCTGATGGGAACTGACCAGACCCGCTGGGTCTGGCATGTTTGGGTATTTTTAGACAAGTGCCTCCCCGCTTATTACCCACCCATCACCCACCCATCATGCATGTTGCACTGCTGCATAGGGAGCCAATGTGCCCCTGCAACATGCATGATGGGTGGGTGATGGGCAGGGAGACACTTGGCTAAAACCACCCATAGCTGCCCAAATCTATCAGGCTGGGATTCTCCAGCCAGGGGTATGCCCCATTACCTACAGAGCTCATTGGAGACAGCATGCTCTGTAAGAGGCAGGGCCACATCAGAAAGGAGTGGGAGAAATTAATATCTTTGCTCTATTCCTTTCCAATGTGGCTCCACCTTTATGGACCCTTGTGATGTCACAGAGTTATGTAGGAGGCAAGGTCAGCCTCATTTGAAGCTGGGTTGGGCAGGGCATGGAAGAGTCAGACACCATCAGGCTTGGGTCATGGGTTCAAGCACCACTTGGGACAGAATTTCTGGACCAAGCAAGGCTTTAAAGCACACTGCTTTTACACCGCTGTGATCTTACGGTTTATTTTATATGCTCTAGTAATTGCTTCCAGATGTTTGTTGGTCCCATAAGCTTTGGCTTGTATGGTTTCTTAACAATGGTTTGGGGCAGCTGCAGTTTCTTATGGTGATGTTTGTTTATTTATTTATTTTTAATGTATTTATATTTAAATTTATATGCCACCCCATCCTGCCTCAGGCATCTTGGAGCAGCTAACATTTAAAAACATATTTTAAAACATAGCAATAAAGCTACAATTAAAAACAACCTAAAATCCCCAAACAGCCAACCCATACCCACCCTAACCCAACCCATCTCCCGCGGTAAAGGCCCAGCAGAACAGCCAGGTCTTACACTGCCTGTGGAAAGAAGGGAGGTTGGTGGTTAAGTGGCCCGCTAATGGGAGGGAGTTCCACAACTGCGGTGCAGCCACAGAGAATGCCCTTCTCATGGTAGACACCCAGAAAACTCGGGGGACCCCAAGGAGGGCGCCCCAGGCCCACCGCAGGGGCCAATCCAGGACATGGAGGGTGAGGCGGTCCTGCAGGTAGGTGGGGCCCAAGCCGTTTAGGATTTTAAAGGTCGACACCAACACCTTGAATTGGGCCCGGAAGACTACTGGCAGCCAGTGCAGAGAGCAAAGCACTGGTGTAATGTGCTCGCGTCGACCAATCCCAGTCAAGATGGGCCTCAGAATTCTGTACCAGCTGCAGTCTCTGAACCAGCACCAAGGGTAGCCCCACGTAGAGTGCATTACAATAGTTCAGTCTCAAGGTAATAACAGCATGGACAATTGTGGCCAGATCCGAGTCAGAAACATACAGCCTAAGCCGACATACCAGATGTAACTGGTGAAATGCCCCCTTTGCCACAGCCACCACCTGGACATCCAGGCAGAGCTGTGGGTCCAGGAGCACCCCCAGACTCCTGACCTGAGAAACCAGGGAAGGACGGACCCCATCAATGATGGGGGCCATCACTCCCTCAGCTTTCCCCATAACTATCACCTCCTTCTTGTCAGGATTTAATTTCAGGTGGCTCACCCTCATCCAGTCGCCCACAGCTGACAAACACTGGGTAAGCACCAAGACTGCCAGACCTGGGTCAGATGAAAATGAGAGATATAGCTGAGTGTCATCAGCATATTGATGACACCTCACCTCAAACTCCCTGACAACCTCCCCCAAAGACTGCATATGCACATTGAACAAGAGAGGGGATAGAATGGAACCTTGCGGAACCCCACATATGAGGCCCTGAGGAGAAGATGAAAACTCACCCAGCACCACACGGTGGGTTCTCCCAGCCAGGAAAGAGCGGAACCATTCAAGAACAGTCTCTCTAATCCCTGCCTGGTCCCACAGCCGAGTCACCAACAACTCATGATCAACGGTATCAAAAGCAGCTGAGAGATCTAACAGGATCAACAAGGTCGAGCGACCCTGGTCCAACTCATGGGAGAGGTTGTTGACCAAGACCACAAGGGCAGTCTCTGTGCCATAACCCAGATGGAAGCAAGACTGTGAAGGATCAAGAAAACTGACGTGGTCCAAATGCTCCTGAAGCTGTCGAGCCACCACCTGTTCAATAACCTTCCCTAAAAAGGGAAGGTTAGAGACTGGCCAATAGCAGGACAGGATGCCAACATCCAATTATGGTTTCTTAAGAAGGGGTCGCACCCCCGCCTCCTTGAGGCAGTCCGGCACCCTGCCCTCCCGAAGGGAGGCATTGACTATCGCCACCAGCAATGGCCCTAATGTCTCCTGGGTAGCTTTAACCAGCCAGGACGGGCATGGATCTAGTTCACAATAAGTGGCTTGAACAGTCCGAAGATCATCTCCCACATCCGAGGGCGACACAACCTGAAACTCATTCCACAAAACAGGACAAGAAGAGGCTTCTACTGCCTCTTACTCACCCACTGCTAAAAAAGTTGCATCAAAACTGTGGTGAATATGAGCGATTTTATCCACAAAGAAGTCAGTGAGCATTTGATTATTCTAAGTCCAGGCGGAGGGAGGCTGGACTGACCAGCCCCCTCGCCACCCAGAACAGCTCAGCCGGGCGGGACTTAGCGGACGCAATGGGAGCAGCAAAGAAAACCTTCTTTGCTGTCCACACCGCAGAGGCATAGGTATGTAACCAGTCTCTATGCCACAATCGGTCAACTTCAATATGCAAGTGACGTCACCGTCGCTCTAACCATTGCCCTTCCTGCTTCATCCGCCGCAGCTCCTCTGTGTATCACAGGGACCTGCATTGTTGACAATTTGGGAGCAGATGCCTGGGGGCCACACAGTCGATGGCCTTCACCAACACGGAATTTCATATGGACACGAGGTCATCGAGTGAGCGGCCATCGAGGTCAGAGGAAACATCCCCTAGAGCTGTCTGGAACCTTCCTGGTTCTATAAGCCTTTGGTGGTGAACCAACCTAACTGGTTCTGCACCCTCCCGGGGGCTGCCATTCACCAGGATACCAGCCTGGAGGAGATAATGATCTGTCCATGACAAGGGCACTGTTGACACCTCTTCCACTAGCAGATCCCCTGCCTCAAGGCTGGTGCAAAATATCATGTCCATGGTATGTCCTCCAACATGTGTGGGGCCCACAACTCTCTGAGACAGGCCCATGGTTGCCATGGTGGCCATGAACTCATGCTCTGTCCCTCGATGACTGGCATCAGCATCGATGTTGAAGTCTCCCAGGACTATCACCCGGGGGGACTGCAAGACCACCTTCGACACCAGCTCAGCCAGTGCGGGCAGGGAGACTGCTATACAGGTGGGTGTCCGGTATATCAGCAGTACCCCCACTCTTTCTCTGGTCAAATCCAACACCAGATAGAGACCCTCCATATCCATGATAGGTTGCACAGGAAATCTCCTCACAGACCAGGTGTCCTTAAAAATAATGGCTACACTCCCCCCCTGCCCCCGGCCCTCCAGCCACGGCTGATGCTGTATGGAGTACCCAGCTCGAACAAGGTCAGCCAATATAGGCCCCGACTCAGTGTCCCACCAGGTCTCCTTAACCAATGCGAGGTCAGCCGCCTGGTCCAGGATCATCTCCTGGACTGCAGTTGACTTATTAGCCACCGACCTCACATTTACCAGCATCAAACCGAGGCCAGGGGCCCTCTGATCCCTGATCACCTCACCGCCTGCCTAGGGGCCAGTGAGTGGGACGATATACAGCATCTGTCCCATCTCACAGACCAAACTTGCCTCCCAGAAGGACCATAATTTCCCATCCCAGCACAACCCCTATGGCTGCAGAACACACACACCCCAGTTCGCTCCCCTGACACCCCTCTGGAGGCTGCCCTACCAGCCCCCGGGGGAGATTCCCACCCCCCCAATACCTCCCTATCCTCCTCTGCCACCGGAGGACAGTCCTCACCCTCCAAAGGGCTGCACCCCTCCCTCACCAAGGAGGTCAGCCCTTCCCACCCTAACTTTTCCCCTTGCCCCCCACCCAGACACCACCTATCCTCCTCTGCCACTGGAGGACAGTCCCCCCACCCAAAGGACAGCACCCCTTCCTCACACCAAGAGGGTTAGCCCTTCCCACCCCAACCCAGTCCCCTTGGGCTGCCTTAGCCTGTTTCCTACTCTGGGTGGTTCTCCCAGAGCTCTCACCTCACAAGGGTCTGTACCTCAGCTTTCCCTCAGATAACACCAGTAAGCTTGATATCTGTGCTGGGCAAAATGGTGGAAACCATAATTAAGGACAGAATTACAGGGCATGTTGATAAACATGGCTTAATGGGAAAGAGTCAACACGGATTTAGTAAAGGTAAGTCATGCCTCACTAAGCTATTGGAATTCTTTGAGGGTGTAAATAAGCTTGTGGACAAGGGAGACCCAGTAAATATATTGTACCTGGATTTCCAGAAAGCATTTGATAAGGTCCCTCATGAGAGACTCTTGAGAAAATTAAAAAGTCATGTGATAGGAGGTAGTGTCTTACTATGGATCAGAAACTGGTTGAAAGATAGAAAGCAAAGGGTAGGACTAAATGGTCAGTTTTCACAATGGAGAGATGTAAAAAGTGGTGTGCCTCAGGGATCAGTATTGGGACCGGTGCTGTTTAATTTATTCATTAATTATTTGGAAAAGCATGTTAAGAGTGAGGTGATTTTCAGGCGACACCAAGTAATTCAAGGTAGTTAAAACACGAGCAGACTGTGAGGAACTGCAACGGGATCTTACGACACTGGGTGCCTGGGCATCTAAATGGCAATGAGATTTAATGTGAACAAGTGCAAAGTGATGCACGTAGGGAAAAATAATCCAAACTATGAGTACACAATGCTGGGTACTAAGTTAGGAGTTACCACTCAGAAAAAGGATCTGGGCGTGGTTGTGGACAATACATTGAAATCCTCAGCCCAGGGCATAGCAGCAGTCAAAAAAGCAAACAGAATGTTAGGAATTATTTGGAAGGGGATAGAGGAGAATGAAACTGAGGATGTCATAATGCCTCTATACAAATCAATGGTGCGACCGCATCTCGAATATTGTGTGCAGTTCTGGTAGCCCCATCTCAAAAAAGACATAGCTGAACTAGAAAAGGTACAGAGAAGGGCAACAAAAATAATCAAGGGCATGGAAGGGCTCCTGTATGAGGAGAGGCTTGGTAGGTTGAGGCTCTTCAGTTTGGAGAAGATACGGCTGAGAGGAGATATGATAGAGGTTTATAAAATCATGAGTGGTGTGGAACTACTAAACAAGGAGCAGTTATTTACCCTTTCAGCTAGTACTAGAACTAGGGGGTACTCCATGAATCTCATGGGTGGCAAGTTTAAAACAAATAAAAGGAAATATTTTTTCACTCAGCGTACAATTAGGTTGTGGAATCTACTGCCAGAGGCTGTGGTAAGGGCCAGTACGACCGCTGATTTTAAAAGAGGTTTGGACAAGTTTCTGGAAGATAGGTCCATTAGCAGCTATTAGCCAGACAGGATCAGGGAACATGACAGGAGCTGGGGGAAAACAACAGGGAACAGATCCCCCGTTGTGACCTGTTGGGTGCTTCTCCCAAGCCACCATGATTGGTCACTGTCGGAGACATGATGCTGGGCTAGATGGATCATTGGTCTGACCCAGTATGGTACTTCCTATGTTCTTATGTTAGACACTTTTCAGTCCACTTCACCACTTCAGTGCTCCCCCATTTACTGCAGGGCTTCACCCAGGGCTCCTCCTGGCAATGGTTTCAGGGTTTCGCATAATCACAAATAAAGCAAGTTGTTTCAACATAAAACCTTTCACTCTTTCACAAGAGCTCCTTTTCCAGGGATCCCCCTGCCAGGCCCTTTCCTGACCTGGAAGCACAACTCCTCAATCTTTCCCAGAAACAAGTTTCTCTTACATGCATTTCCAGCCAACCACCATAAAGCATCAAATGTTAGGTGTCTGTTATTTTTGTTGGGTTTCCCAATGAGTTTCCAGCTCCTTGTTTTTAGTTTTTATTTGATTATTTCTATGTAATTTTATATTATTGTGTATTTTGTAGATGTGATATGTCTTCTTGGATTATGGTGAAAAACTGAGCTCCTAATAAAATTGAATTGAATTGAATTTAAAATTGAATTGAATGGGAGAATATTTGACATGGAAGACTGGCAAAGTACCTCCTTTTAGATGAGAATGACCTTTAGACCAATTAAGCGTACCAGTGGTCTTCAAGGATAAGGTTGCATTCCCATCTGCGGAGGAGAGACCCACGATGGAAGAGCAGCAGCAGGGAGGAGCAAATGAAGAGCTGGTACAAACGGGGGATCTGCCACAGCTTCCCTCCAATGTGAACGGGAATGTGTCACGGCTTCCCTCGTGCATGTCAGGGTGCAAAATCCTGTCCTGACATGCACGAGAGAAGCCGTGGCAGATTCCCGTTCACAGCGGCTCTTTTCCCGTCAGCCGGTTCCTCCTTGCTGCTGTGTCTTCCCTCGCGGGTTTCTCCTCCGCAGATGGGAATGCAGCCTAAATCAGCATTACTGCAATGACTAAAGATGTCAGGTGACATGCAGGATTTGGTACCAAACATAAAGTTGTGGCCAGAAACCTTTAAGCCCACACACTTCCCTGAGTGCCATCACTAACGGTAACTGCAATATATATCTTTTAAAATAATAATCTGTTTCTTTAAACTGGGTTTATGCAGTCCAAACATTTACATAAAAATTAAACATTTTGGTATCAGAGGCTGTAAGAAATCTTGGCAGTGGAAAAACTAACCTACACCAGATGGCAGAGGCTAAAGAAATACTATAAAATATGGCTTCCATTCATACAGTTCTCAGACAAACAGAACCCCAAGCACTGAAAACCTGTGAAAGTGGAAAACCTTTTCATTTGCTTACATTTCCCTTTGCTACTCAGCAAACCTGAGAGGTATTGTATCATCACATACTGAGAAAGTAATATGCCAGAGTGTTGTAACAGGTGGAAAATGTTTATTTTTACTGAAAGTGAAATAAAGAAAGGGCCAAATTCACTGTGAACTGTTATAACTCTATCTCCACAAAATTTGCAAACACATCAGTTTTGTCTTTGCAGAACACATATTTGCATGTGCAAAACAGGTAATTATATGAGCAAATGCCAACTTGCATTCCTTCATTTGTTTTGTCACTAAATGCATATACCGTGTCTCCAAATTTTTGTATGTTTGGCTGAGTCAATGAGCTGGAATTCAAACCAAACATTTTGTTGTTGTTGTTTGTTGTTTTAAAATTAACCATTTCATAACTTGAAAGACAGCAAATAATAAACTGAGCAGATATTTAAATGTTATCCCAATTTTTCCTTATTATTCATAACTCTCTATACTTCTTAGCTATGAAGACTGCACTTTGTTTTTCCCAATGGAGTAACTGCTCCTAGCTTTATAATTGATCAAGGATTTAAATATCTTCTGTTAGAATGGGAAGTCTTGTAACTGTGAAGTTAGAACACTAGTAGATTTTTCTTCAGTAACACGGAAGGAAAGCTGCACTGCAATCTGCAGACAATTATGCATTTACTTGGTGTTTCACTTTTGAAAGAATACATATTTAATTTTAAGCTGGTGAGGAACCCTACAAAAGCAGCTGTTGAGTTCTTTTGGGAATGTAATGAATAGAGAATTATTAGGAGGTTATATTGGGATATCATTTTTGCACATTGTCATCAGTAAGACCAGTACTAGAAGAGTGCCCAATTCTAGTATCCATTATGTTAAAATAATATTGCAAACATAGAAGAGTGTTTAGAAAATAAATACAAGAATGATGTGAGGTCTGGAAAACATGTTTTAAACACCAGACTTGACCACGTTCGTGGTTCTATTCAGGAATTAATTAGCGAAGTTCTACAGCCTGTGCTGTGCAAGAGGTCAGATTCGCTGATCGTAAGAGTCCCTTCTAGCTTAAAAAAGTTAATTAATTACAACAACATGTCAGTAGCCAGGTTGGAGTGTGGGCTCAGAAAAATCATCATAAACTAGTTGCATATCATGTCTGTTTGGTAAACAAGAAAATTATATACAATCTACCTCCTATGTACGCACATGTACATCCACTAAATAAAGTAAACCTGGGCAGTGTCTCACAGAGCATGGACAAGACAAACAGTGGATAAAAGAAAAGGAAGCACTGATAGGAAAAAGAGGCCAAAATACACAACAATAGTGAGAAGAAAAGATTGAAATAAACTAGCCTGACACTGAGCATTGAAACCAATACAGAGGCACTCTGGTGGCTAATTCAGTCAGGCAAGGGGTCCCATCAATGAGTTCTCTGAATGGGAAAGTCCCTTCCCCCTGTGTGATCATTTTTAAACTCTTGGATAAAAGCCTTTTACAACCCGGCAGACCTCCATATTCTGGGCAGGAGCACCCTTTGCATTTCTCCTCTCACTTGCTTCTCAAGGGTAGAAGGGGAAACCCTGCAATTCAAAAGCCGCTTGCAACACTTAATGACGCTTTCTGTTTCCGTTCGCTCTATTCCAGCTTTAAGAATTATGTGATTTTGGCGTGACTACAAAGCCCCTTCTCTCTGGGTAAAGCCAGCATTAGCATTTCTTCTCTTATTGCTAGGCAACACTCAGCAACGTGAATTTATCACTTCTGCTTGGTGCAACTTTCAATTTCACCTCCAACGGTAACAATATAGCCTGCTATATTTTAGATGCCACTGTAGTTGGATGGCATCCCAGGAAAGATGTGAACTACTACTGGCAGGGAGTGAATGACTGGTGCTGGGCATAAGCAGTTTTCAGAATTTAAGCCTTGGCATATTGTTAATTCTTTAACCTACGCTTTTATCAGAATCAGACTTCACAATTCCAGCTTATGATTGCCTTTTAGATAGCCCTGAGAAATGTAGCTCCCGTGGGGTAAATCCTCCATGCTGAACTCCATACAAAGAAATAGTATAAACAGGTGGACTCATATCTGATTACGTTTCCAAATGGTGCTTGTTATATTCAACTTGTTCATATTAATATTCTTAAGGAGGAAAATGTAAATGAAATGCAAGTTATATTAACACACACTTAAATACAAAATATATGTATAGACATAGACATACAGAATTATTTGTTGTACTATTTGAGGGACCCACTCCACGGTCCTAGCTAGGGTGGCCAGATATGCAAATTTTAGAGGCTACATGAGAAATACAGGTTGTACGGCTGCACTGAAGCCAATGCAGCCCTGCAACCTGTATTTCTTATAACTGTCGTCTAAAATTCGCATTTCTGGCCACTCTAGTTCTAGCCAGTATGTAAGACATAACATTTGTCTAAATAGACAAGTTTTGTTCCTTGAATAAACTAAGGGCTTGATCATGACTTGAAATCCATCTTTAATATGTGCTTACATATATGTTTAACTAACTAGTAGCCTAGCCTGCAATTAAAATTAAGCACAGTCTCAAGTGCCCTTCCTGAATTGGGACCTGAATTATATTTCTCTTTAACATCTAGCTGGCTTTTGGGTCAGTACTCCTCAATCCCTGAAGAGTATTCTGAGATATAATCAAAAGAGCAGTTAATTTCTCTTATCTCAAATGAAACAGGCCTTTTTCTTAGGAAAATCATAATAATAGTTATTAAAAAATAATATCTCCTCAAAAGTCTTAGAACATTTTCATGATTACATTAATTATAGAAAGGTGCCAAGCAGCTAAGAATATTAATAGTGTTTCAGACTTTGCATGCTTTCAGCAACTCACTGGAAACAAAGGGAGTTTCTGTAACTGTGTGAATGAACCATGGCATGTGCACGTTCTTTTAAGAAAGGCCAAGGGTGCAGTTCTATTTTCTTAGCTCTGCTTTCATATTTATGTGTCTCATTTCCAGCTCATTGCTGATGCCTCAGTTGCGCTATCCATCAACACTTTTATCCTCCTTGTTCCTCAAAAAGAACATAAAATCTTTTTTTATGTGGTGGTAATATTATTGCAAATAAAAGCAAATACCAAAATCTTTATTAGTCTGCCAAAATAATAAACTATTTAATAAAAGCATGCTGTAAAAATAAGGTCATTTGCATCACTCAAGGTTTTTGCAGGAAACACAGAGAATTATTGGTAAAAAAGTAAAAACTGACAGCAATTATTTCTGTTGTTGATCTAATTCAGTCTGAAATAGGGTTAAAAATGCTCTGAGGTTTTGCATGTTTGTTGCTTTTAAATGTTTTTAACAGTGGTTGCACATAGAGGAAACTGGAAGAATCAAAATTTTCACTACTCTGGTTTATGTTGATTCTCTTCATAAGAAAGACTGGATGGATCTCATTAAGTATCATTATTCCAAAGCCCAAGTTGACCTCACAACAGCCTTAGGGTGAAAACAGACATGATGCTAACCACCCTTGAACCACCCTTGGTGGTTATTTATGCATGTTGCAGGGCTGTATTGGTGCCTTATGTAGCCCTGAAACATGCATAAATGACCAGCAAGGGTGGTTAAAGGGTGGTTAGCATCATGTCTGTTTTCATCCTTAGTGTCTCAAGATTTAACATCCAAATATTTACAAATTTTGCATCAAGCATTAATCATATTTGCTTTGGATTGGTGTAAAAGCCTCAGATACTTTTTGCATACTTTTTTTATTTCTGTATGTAGTTCAATATTTAAGGCTTTATTGTAAAAGTTGGTTAAGTGCTGTTAAGGATGGAATGTGTTATTTCTAAGTTACCTGTTTACTGGGTGATCTGTTTTCTATTGTGCGTAAGCCTGACCATTTTTTCTCTTTTCAGTTTCCACCCCTAGCTGGCAGACTTGCATATGTATTTATTTATTTATTAAGCAAATTTAATACCCCGCCCCTCCTGCACAGTGACTCAGGGCGACTTACAACAACAATAAATCTTTAAAAACATAAAAACATCTAATAGGAGGATTAAAATAAATCTTAACCAAACCGTCCCAACCCCACCCTACCCATCGACCCCACCAAAGGCCTGGTGGAACAGCCAGGTTTTATAACTACATCAAAAGGAGGGGAGATCTGGGGCCAATCGGGCCCCTATCGGCAGGAAGTTCCACAGCTGCAGAGCGGCCACCAAGAATGCCCTCCCCATTGTGGCCCCCCAAAAGACTCGGGGCACCTCGAGGAGGTCACCTCCCGATGACTGCAAGGGCTGATCCAGGACTCAAGGGAGGAGGCGGTCCCGCAGATAGGTCATGCCTAGACCATTTAGGGCTTTATAGGCAAGCACCAACACCTTGAATCGATCCCGGAAGACTATAGGCAGCGAGTGGCGCGATCGAAGAACTGGTGTAATATGTTCCCAGAAACCCAATCCCACCAGGAGACGGGCCGCCACGTTCTGCACCAGCTGCAGTCTCCGAACCGTCACCATGGGTAGCCCCACATAGAGCACGTTACAGTAGTCTAGCCTAGAGGTGATGAAAGCTTGGATGACAGTGGTCAGGTCAGAGTCTGAGACATATGGCTGAAGCCGATGCACCAGATGTAATTGACGAAAGGCACTCCTTACCACAGCCTCTACCTGAACATCCAAGCAGAACTGTGAATCAAGGAGCATCCCCAGAGTCCATACCTGGGGAACCAGTGGAGGACAGACCCCATCAATGATGGGGGCTGTCACCTCCACAGCCTTACCCACCAGCATCACCTCCATCTTGTCGGAATTCAGCCTCAGTTGATTAGCCCTCATCCAACCCCCCACAGTTACCAGGCACCTGGTAAGCACCAAGACTGATGGGCCTGGGTCTGATAAAAAAGAGAGGTAAAGCTGGGTGCCATCAGCATATTGATGACACCGCACGCCAAACTTCCTGACCACCTTGCCAAGTGGCTGCATGTACACATTGAACAGGAGAGGGGACAAAATGGAACCCTGCGGGACACCACACAAGAGATCTCAGTATGATGTAAAATAATCCTCAAGCACCACACACTGAGTTCTTCCGGCCAGGAAACAGCGGAACCAGTCAAGAACCATTCCACCCACCCCTGCACGGTCCTGCGAGAGTGTCACCAACATCTCATGGTCAACGGTATCAAATGCAGCCAACAGATCTAATAAAATCAGTAGGCTCGAACGACCCTGATCTATTATTGGTATGTTTGTAACACAGGCCCTTCGTTTTTGTTGGTTGCGCCGCATGTGGGGAAATGGGTGGAGATGGATGTGCGTGCGTGCATGCGGGAGTGAGCGCACACGCATCCCCCACCCACCCACCACAGAATTTATATGGGCGGCACCCACACCTGAACACCCAGGTCCTTTTCACACAAAATGCCCCTTGTCCATGTGGGTGAGTGGTGTGGTGAGGGGGACATCCATGTGAATGCCAGTGGGGATGGGTGGGAGTGAATGCATGCTCCCGCGCTACACCCATCTCCACCAATCCCCCACGCACAGAGGCACTGAAGAAAACAGATGTCTACATGAGTTGAGATCGATGGAAGTGGATGGAGATGGGTGTGCATCCGTGCGACGGGCTGCACACGCACCACGGCCTCCACCCATCTCCCCTGCACCACAGCTCCTCCCAGGCCCATGTGAAAAGGACGCCAGATTTCTAGGTGTTCATGAGTGGGTGATGCCCATATAAAAAGGGCCATAGAAATATCAGCTGCTTAGGTGAGGAGTAAAATGATGCTTGTGAAATCCTTGTAAAGTTCCCCTGACAAGCTTGAAAACAAACAGTGTTAGAATTAAACCAGTCTTTTCAATGGGATATGAAACAGATGTAAAATATTTAAAACTCTTGGCCTGCAATGAGACTTAGTTCATGATCTTGTGAAGGGCTGAGCTTCTCCAAGGAGATGGTAAAATCCTACACCTGTTGTTTTCTCCAGTAATAATGATTGAGATCATCTGTGCTTGCATATCAATTTACCAAGTCTCAAAGTACTTTTCAAGGTTTCTCTATCCCTGTCTTAAGGAACTGAAGCATAGAGAGGTGCAATTAACTTCCAAGAAGTTTGTATAATGAGTCATTTGCTGGCCTGCAAATAAAATGTGATATGCTCAAACCCCCAGTCCTATGTCCTACCCATTGGACAACACTGTCTCTGCTGTCCAATGGTCATGGAGAAGGCCTAGCCTTTTGCACAGAATGCTTATCTTCTCACATGATTACCCATTCTCTACATTTTGTGCTATAGGCAGCAGTATAACTCCTAAAAGCTGAACTAACATGTACAAACTGATGAGTAATTTGGTTTGGGCATGGTGTCATATGGCATGCATAATGTTGCAGTGAAATGTACACAATGGACAGGTGTAATCAGGAAACCAGGACAGTCAGTGTCAGAGTGGTCACCAGGAAGGAGAAGCCATTTATTTATTTATTTATTTATCCATCCCGCCCTTCCCTTAAAAGGCTCAGGGCAGCTCACATGAAAAATATGTAAAACACATATAAAAATAAATAATAAAATACAACATACTTCAATCCCCCCAGAACCCCCAACCCACCCCAGTTCCCCACAACACCCACCCAATACCACATTCCCCCCCATCCTCCCTCACACCCCTACCCCAACACAACCTCCCCAACAACCCCCACCCGCCCAATCCAATCCCCGCTGCCAGAAGCCCAACAGAACAAGATGGTCTTACATTGCCTCCGAAAGGCCACCAGGCTTGAACAGAGGTAGACCTCCCGTGGGAGGGAGTTCCATAGCACAGGTGCGACAGCTGAGAACACCCTCCTCATAGGCGAAAAACCTAAGTCTTCAGGAAGGCGCCCCCAGCTGACTGCAGAGGCATCAATGGGACATCATCACTTCAGTCTTGTCAGGATTCAGCTTCAGTCAACTTGCCCTCATCCAGTCACCCCACCACAGCCAGACAATGGGTAAGCACCAAGACTGCAGGACCTGGGTCGGATGAAAAAGAGAAGAAGAGCTGGGTGTCATCAGCAAACTAATGGTACCTCACCCCAAACCTCCAAAAGACTTCACCCAGTGGCTACATATACACGTTGAACAAGAAGGGGACAGAATGGAATCCTATGGAACCCCACAAGGAAGATCCCAAGGAGATGATAAGCAATTGCCTAACATCACCCACTGAAACCTCCCAGACAAGAAAGAACAGAACCACTCAAGAACAGTCCTACCCACTCTCACCAGGTCCTGCAGGCAAGTCAACAACACCTCATGATCAATGGTATCAAAAGCCATTGAAAGATGTAATAAAATCAACAGGGTAGAATTCCCCCAGTCCAACTCTAGGGGAAGGTCATTGACCAAGGCTACAAGCGCAGTCTCCATGCCATGCCCAGGATGGAAATCAGACTGCAAAGGTTCCAGGAATCCGATAGCATCCAGATGCACCTGAAGCTGACAAGCCACCACCCGTTCAATAACCTACCCTAAAAAGGAACGGTTAGAGACAGGTCGATAGCTGACCTGAGAATCAACATCCAATGATGGCTTCTTAAGCAGAGGCTGAACAATCACCACCTTAAGGCAGCTTGGCGCTCTGCCCTCCCAAAGGGAGGCATTGATCACCCTAGCCAGCAATGGCCCTAATGTCTCCCGGCTGGCTTTCACCAACCAGGATGGGCATGGATCTAATTCACAACTTGTGGTTTGCACAGCTCCCAGCACCCCCTCCGCATAGGTGGACAACAACAACTGAAACCAATTCCAAGAAAAAGGACAAGACTAGGCTTCCATAACCCCCAGCTCTGACTCTGCACCAGAAATGGTCGCGCTGTGGTCATGGTGAATACAAGCAATTTTATCTACGAAGTAATCAATAAAAATGTCACAGCGGGCACTGGATACCTCCAGTTCCTAGCGGAGACAGGTTGGGCTGACCAAACCCCTCACCACCTGGAAAAGCTCCACTGGACGTAACTTTGCAGACGCTATGATGGCAGCAAAGAAAGTCTTCTTTGCTGCCATCACAGTCACAACATAGTCTTTCAAAAATGATCTATATTGCAATCGGTCAAAATCAGCTTGAGTCCAGCACCACCTGAGCTCTCCCCACCTACTCTCCCGCTTCTGCTGTCCCCGGGGACCTGTGTTGGTGCAGCGGTGGGAGCAGACACCTGGGAGCCACCATGTCGATGGCCTCAGTCAAGGTGTTATTCCAAAATGCAATGAGGTCATCAACAGAATGGTTGTCAAGGTCTGTAGCCATGTAGCTGGAGCCAGGTTAAAAGCAAGGGGGTCAGAAGATAAAGACCACACAAGTCATGAATAAGGAATCAAGTACTGAGGAACAGATGACCAGGTCAAGCAGGATAGGAAATGGGTGAAAGCAGGGCCAGGCCAAGACAGAACAGGACAGGAGCAAGGTAAGACCAGGCAACCAGGATGAGGAAAGTCAAGGCAGGGCAAGACAGGAAAAGGAAGGATGTGAAGCACATGCAGGGGTTGGGAACAAAACCAAGGGATCCAGGTAGTCACTGTGTTGTTACTGTTGTACAACCAACCTCCATATAATTCTGAAATAAGGATGAATGGGATCTCTGTAAACTGAGTAATCTCATCAAAATCCAGGTGCTCGTTCTGTTCTGGGATGAACCGAGCACCAGGATGTGCTCGCCAACTTCTCAGGGAACAAAGCAATGAGTTAAAAAACAAACAAAAACAAATTGACAAACACCAGCTGAAAATGCAGGGGACGGGAGCCCTCCCAAGTGCTCCCAGCCAGCTCTTGTCAATTTTAGCTGCTGATCCCAGAGCACCTCTGATATCAGTTCCCTTGGAAATGGAGATCCATTAGGGGGTTGCATGCAGGTGGGAAGAAGCCTCCTCACTCCCCTCCCCACTCAGAAAAAGCTGAGCATGTGGGGGAAGCGCACAGCTGGCCTTTGAAACATAAAAGTACCCCCCTCCCCCGCAGCCACTTTTTAAACTGCTCACCAAGACATCGCAATTATGAGCAGCAAAAATCTCTGCTTGTTTCAGCCCTATTTTGGAAGCCAATGAGAGGGGATACTGAACAGCCACTTAGGCTCCAGGGATAGTGGTGTAAAGAAGGTGTATAGCTGTTGAAATAGATCTACAGCTAGCTCCCGTGAAGCCAAGTGGTTAAGACAGCCAGCTGTGGCCTTTGGTTGAAGACCAAAAGGGTCTTTAAAATATTTCTGGAAACAGCAAATAGTTTTACACTTGACAACTTAGTAACACTAATAGCCCTTAATCCTGCAACATCTTCAGTGGGACTACTCATATGGGTAAAGTTACTTGTGAATAAATATCTGCAGTCATAGGCCCTTTTTACACGAGACACACCCCCACCCCTGCCCACGTGTGTGACTGGGTGGGCGGGGAGGGTGTCCGTGTGACAGCCAGTGAGGGTGCGTGCGCAGTCCCACGCTCCACCCATCTCCACCAGTCCCCCACACATGGAGGCATTGGACAAATCGGTGATGCCTCCATGCATGGAGATTGGTGGAGATGGGTGTGCGTCCGTGTGATGGGGTGCACACGTGCCACACACCCACCGCGGCGCAAACCCAACCCCCCTCGCACAGCAGCTCCTCCTAGCCCATTTGAAAAGGGCCATAGCTTTAGGCAAACCTGTTTTCCAAACAATCTGTTTAAACAACAAACTGGTTGAAATTAAAAGAATTTTACTTTTTAATTTTTTATATATTTAATAAGCACATCTTACAAGAGCAAAACGTGTATCCATTTTTATGAAAAATGAACTCAATTTTTCCCCAGGCAACTTTGAATTTGGTCTTAGCAAGATAAAGATTTTTTTTCCCCCAAGCAAAAGTCTCAGTGGTTGCAGGCTCTATCACCTAATAATTGGCCATGACAGGAGTTATATGTCCAAAGCCATCGGGCAGAGAGAATTGCATATGTCAGGGTCAATTATAAGGTGGAGGACCCTGCAACAAAAAAGACTGAACTGATTAAAGCATGATGTTGACAAGAGAGTTGACACTTCAGAGTTATTTTCAAAGGCTACTATCACTGATTTCCCTCCCAAATGTTTCAGTAGCATGGCCCTATTGTCTCCACTGAGCCTTAAAATTATTTTCCTTAGGAAGTTAGATTGCCTTATATGGGGGACCTGAGGTTGTCTTCTGCTTGGGGTCTTTTTGCCTTGTGGTAATTATCTCCTTCTGTGGTCAAAAGAGGTCCATGCTTAAATGAACTGCTCTCTCGCTCTCTCTCTCTCCTCTCCCTCTCTCTCTCTGTATGTAATGTGTAAATTGCAAGGGTTTGCTGTTTTTCAGGTGGCTTCTTAAAGAATGCTAAGAGAAAGACATGTTTTTTTCATTAAGTTCTGGTTGTGGCAAGAAGGACTTCCTCAAAATCAGGAACAGCCATACCTCTTGCCCATGTGACAGACCAAAGATTCATGTATGCTCAAACACTCTACTGTAATTGTTTAACTAGGATTACTGTTGTAAAGTGCAAAATCTGTAAAGTGCTCTAGATACCATTGGGGGTTTTTAACAGCATTATTTTCACAAACTCAGTCCTTTACTTCTTTTTTTCCTTGAAAAGTGAAGGATTAACACTGAACAGTCATTTCAACTTCTAAAGGTAACTCAGGCCGTTTTTAGACGAGTGCGGCGGCGCCCACGCTTGTTTTCAAAAAAGCCGGCAGCCCGTTCCATACGTGACGCTGCCGCCGAATACGCGCATGTGCGGGCGATGCGCTTCCATTTCCGGCCGCGTATGACCAGCCTCGATCGCCGACCCGGTCAGTTCGCGCCCGGAAATGGATGCGCGTCGGCCGCGCATGCGCGTATTCGGCGGCAGCGTCACGTGTGGAACGGGCTGCCGGCTTTTTTAAGAAACAAGCGCGGGCGCCGCCGCGCTCGTCTAAAAACAGCTTCAGTCTTCTTTACAGATGGAAGATAATGTGAAAGATCCCCATGGCTTAGTTTAGACCATGATGATGTAATCTAAATAATTAGGCAGATATTCATTATTTTGCCTTTGTTCTTATGAGTATTAATCACTAGGGTTTCTGCATGTTACATTAGACACACAAGACTCATGTTTGTGTGCCCAGCTCATAAACACAAGTCTGGCTGTGTGGTAGGTAAATCCAGTGCAGCTGCTCCAGAAAAAAAAACAACCTGGAGCAGCTGCATTGGGTTTTGGTCAACATGTTGTACTCTGTTTCCAAACAACACTCCCTGGTCATCTGAGGTTGCTACAGATGGTCAGAAGTAGTTGCTGCCTGCTCAGTATCAGCACTGATCACTGAGAGGGATTAGCTCCTTCCCATACACTCACAGGGCCTTTTAACACGGACGCCAACCCCTCCACCACACATGTGTGGAGTGGGGGGCGCCTGTGTGAATGCCACCTGCGGTGGGGGGTGGGATGGGTGGGTGCCCATAGGAACGGCGCTCGTGGTGGATGGGGGTGCATGCGCACTTCTGTGCTCCACCCATCTCCACCCAACACCCACACATGGAGCAACGGGCTCCAGTGCCTGTTGCTCCATGCATGGAGATGGGTGTGTGCCTGTGGGAATGGGCACACACTCACCTCCACTCACCTCGGGTGCACACCCATCCATCCGTCCTCAGTATCAGCACTGATCACTGAGAGGGATTAGCTCCTTCCCATACACTCACAGGGCCTTTTCACACGGACGCCAACCCCTCCACCACACATGTGTGGAGTGGGGGGCGCCTGTGTGAATGCCACCTGCGGTGGGGGGTGGGATGGGTGGGTGCCCATAGGAACGGCGCTCGTGGTGGATGGGGGTGCATGCGCACTTCTGTGCTCCACCCATCTCCACCCAACACCCACACATGGAGCAACGGGCTCCAGTGCCTGTTGCTCCATGCATGGAGATGGGTGTGTGCCTGTGGGAATGGGCACACACTCACCTCCACTCACCTCGGGTGCACACCCATCCATCCGTCCATCCACCCACCCACCCACCCACCCACCGTGGCCCGTTTGAAAAGGGCCACAGAAACATTGGCCCCTTCTCAGCTTGGGCTGCTGCCAGGTGGCTACAAGTGCTCTGTCCACAGTAACCCCAGCCTGGACCAATCCAGAATTGCTTGCCGAACTCTGGGTGCCCCCATATATCTTCAGCATGTGACAACTCCAGTACCCTTGTGATAGACATAGAGCATGTGCAGAACCACACACCATCTAATATTCCTGTTCCCTGGTTGGAGGTTTTGGAACCATCAGGTATAGTCTACATGCACAACTCTCTTACAATAAACTAAGGTCTAGATGACAGTCATTCATATCTGTGATTCATAGCCATTGTTGATGCAGACGGCAACTGTTGAAGTCTAAATGGCCCCCTTTTTCTGTCTAGGGTGGTTAATTAAATGCCTGTCCTTTCACCTCAATACAAAGATTAATTTTCTTCTGCTGATATTTTATAAGCAACTACTGTATAACTTCCCATATCCAGACCTACCTCACATATCTGGATTCTTCTTTATTCCAAACATGCTGTATGGCTCTCCCATATTTGGATGCATCTGCAATCTGAACAAATGGCATTTTCAGATGTTCAGATATGAGGATTCTGCTTATTATAATGACATGAAAATTGATATAATCTCAGAATAATCTCAGGGTCTTGATTTTGGGTCTTGATTCTGAATTTACAAGGTTTTAATTACAGCAAAATTCCTCTGGGTTTACATTTGTGTCTATAACATTAGAGTTGGACCTCTCTGATCTCCCCTTCCCTTAATTTTAGAATTCCTCTTGAACACGCTCAGTGTACTTTTCACAGCTTTGGTAATACACATTTTTAATTCACTCTAAGTGTAAATTTAAAATGCATACTTTAAAAAATATTTTTTCTTTCTCTGTCCATATGTATATGCCTGTGTTTGTGTGCATATATTTTTAAAATGAGGAAAAATAAGAGTGCACAAGTTTGGCATGATAGGGTTGTCTGTGCATTTTAGGGTCCTACATAAAGGTTGTTTGGGGGAAAAAATAAAAACCTAAGAGGTACGATTTCTAGGGGAGGGAATATAGTAAGGAAAAAAAATTGCCTTCAACCTTGAGATCTCATTGTTATTATTTCTCCATTAAAAATAAAAGCTCTGAGAACTGAAGATTAATCTGTTTAATAATTCTTTAAAAAGGATCAGCTGTTATAATCTGACATCTCCAGCAAGATTCTGATTCAAGTTAGCGCATGTTAGAAATGGAAGCTATATTGATGGTCACATGTTCTAATGAAGCTTCCAGCAAAAGACTGAGCTCATTCTTTTGAGTCTGTGTAGTAGTTATAATGTTCATAAATGGAAAAGTAAATGGAGAAGTACACTGGCATATTGGAAAAGCAATACACTAATAAACCTGACCTGCTAGTCAGGTCACACGTGAACACACATGAGTCAATTTTAGGACTAACTTCTGGCCTGTATTATACTAATATAATATATGAGAACAGGTTATAAGGAGTCAATTTTCTCTCTCCCCTAGAAAACCCATGCAGAAATTGCAGGATATATATAGTGCTTTCTTCAATTCTAAGAAGGAAGAGAAGTATGTTCTTTTTCGAGTGGCTCTGTGATTTTAACTTATGGAGATCATGTCCTGCTCACAGGCACCACAGAAAGATCTTAAGCAGTTGATACAGGATTCCAGATTAGGATTTGGGGGATGCTGAGGCTTTGACTCCCACACCTCCAAAGTCCCACAAAGGCCATTTTTAGACATGCATGGGGGACTCACGCCTGAAAATCATTCACCGGTGAAGCAGCACACAGGCAGGGTTTAGATGAGCAGGGACACGTCTTATCCGTACTCGCACTTTCTTTAAAGGCACTAATGAAAGACCTCGGTCATCGCCTGATTCACCAGCGCATGATTTGCAAGCGCAAGCCCCCAATGCATGTCTAAAAACGGCCAAAGTCTTGCAAGACTCAGAGGTATAAAGGGTGGGGGTGGAGCCTTACTGCCTCGTTCCTTCCAACTACAGCTGGTGAACTCAGGAATACAGCAAGCTTGTTGCCTTTAAAAAAAAAAAAGAAAGAAAAAGAAATGGGGCTATTCCTAGCTGTTTAGTTATTATAATTCTTATTTCTATAGTCTATTGGTTTTAGCTAGTTCTGATTGGTGATAAGGATTGCTCAGCTGCTGTCCTGGCCAGCATCATAAAAAGACAGGCTTTAAAAGCATTGAACTAAGTGCTCTTCCATGGTCCCCTTATTAGACCAACATAATGAGTGTCTAATGTGCCTTGGGGAGACTCATTTTTTTTTTTTTTAAAAGGCTATATGGCTTTGTGTAGCACTGTCTGCAAAAATATTAAAAGATAGAAGATGAAGCTCCAGGACCTCCTCACTAAGCAAGTACTTGCAGGGTGGGGATGAAGAGCCACAGCCTACAAAGCTTCATGTCCCGTCCCCCTTCCCCCCCGCCCCCCGCCCCGCCAACTCCGCTGCTAAAGATATGACAGCCTAAACTATCCTTGAAAGAAGGAGCTCAACCTCTTCGGCAATAAGCTCAACCCAGGACCCTGAGCTTGATCAACATCGTAGTGACCTGGCACTTTACAATCTGAAGCCTCCCAATGACTGATACCCAGAAGCACAGTACTGTGAGCACTCCATGCCAGACAATCAGGAGCCAGCCCATCCGTATGGCACCCCCTTGCACCAAGAACTCTTGCCTCGGTGCTGAGAACTCTCACCCTGGTTCTGAGACCAACTGGCACCGTTGGATATCCATTTTATCCTACTCCATATCAGGATCAATGACATGAAGCCCCAGCACCATATAAAGGCACATGTCACCCCAATCGCCGAATCCGTCTCTGCACCAGGATTCCCCTTGGTACTGCATACTCCAGGACGAGTCTCTGCACCAACTCTTTCCAAGGCACTGTGAATATCTAAGGTATCCCTCGCATAGGCACCATCATACATCCCATAAACAATATTAGAGAACATCATTTTTACCCTTATTTATTTATTTATTTATTTATTTATTTTTCATGGATTTTTATCCTGCCCCTCCTAGCAAAAAGCAGCTCAGGGCAGCTAACAGTGTGTAATATAAATACATATTTAAAAATAACATATAGATACAATAAAACAAGTAACAAAAGTATTAAAAGAGCAAACTCAAAATGAAGGCAGGTTAAAAATAGCAAGAACACCCCCACCCCCACCATTTTGCCCCTATGTGTGAGATGGAGTTGCTTTGGAGGCACAGACATCACAGATCTGCAGACTACTATTATAGAGAGAGATAGAGCACTTTCCCAGTGCTGCAGTGTTGCGAATCTCCACCCAGAAAGGGGCAGTACCTGGCCCCAGGTAGACACTGCTGGGAACACCCATCAAGTTTTCCTCACAGATCAAGAACCAAATCTCCTACCTCAGAGAGGACTCCTGAAGCATTTTTGCAGCCCCACCAACTGGATCAAATAACAGAACAAAGACCAGCCAAGCCTTCAATCCTGGCACCAGCACCACTAGGCCCATTATCGCCTCCCACACTGCAGGTACCCTCCTGGAACCATAAGAACAAACTCAGCAGCCTCCCCTTTCTCTGGGACCTGTCTTTCTAAAAAAAAAAAAAACCTAGTTGAACAGCAGTTAGGTTAACTATAGCACTAAGAACAGTCTCCTACTGACCTACCGCTAAACAGTACTGAATCGAACAAGGACATCTCCTCTAACTCATCACCCTTGCCTGACTCAGACAAGACTTACTAGGGCCCCCTCCCAATAATACACTCTCAGATCCATCTTCAGTGTTGGCAACTGAAGACGTCAAGGTCTTTTAATCCATGTTAAGGATATTTATAACAGTAATGCCTCAGATCCCTAATGAAATAATGATAACGGTACTCTCTGGCCTGGTATTTGGCATCCTGGGAAGAGGTGATGGGGCATATATTATGTTTCCTACTTTTGATGAGTTTATGGTGCCATTTAAGACAATCTGGAAGAACACCTCTTCCTTAATCCAGATAACAAACTCGCTGATGCGCTCTACTCTGTTCCACAAGAAGGCAAATCTATGCACATCACCACCCCTCTCCTAACTCCATAGTGGTAGCAACACAAGATCAGGGGCTTCCCAAACCTCACCAGCTGGTCAGGAAGAAAGATACCTAGATGTCTTTGACAGGAAGTCTTTCTCCTCAGCTACACTCTCCTTCAGAGCTGCTAATTACTTAGCAACATTGGCTATGGATGTGGACTACTGCCACAGATAATTCTGCAGAATGGATGGTACACCAGAAAAAAGGTATACAGCTGTCCCAGTTCCAACTGATGACAGTTATGCATGGAGCAAACTGTGTCACCTGTAATGTAACCACAGCAATCACTATACAGAGGCATACTTGGCTACGTTCCATGACTTTAACTTCTGAAAACAGAACTCACATCAAGGATCTTCCCTTTGATGGGAAGGGCTAATCCTGAAAAACACAAAAAACACACTCACTAAAATAAGGAGATGAGCCAAACAGCATGATCGCAAAGGGCAGTAAAAACATCAAAAAGGTGCTTCTACCTGTCTCCTTCATCCTCCTTCTTCTATCGATAGCAACAATGTGTCAAACAGAGGAGTTTTCTACACTCTGTCTCAACACTAACAGCAGAGCTTGTACAATCTCGCAAGAAATTCTTCAAAACCAGTAGAAGTCGAAACTGTCTCCTAATAATTCCCTGGTGTCACAGCCTCGACTGAGTTTTAGATCCTTGAGGTAAAGAGTAGTGAGCAGTGACTAAATTTTTAAGACTGTCCTTTTTCCTTTTATAATGCTTGGAATGCTATCACATCTAATAGGTGGATCCTGAAGATCATTTGTCTCAGCTACATCGTACAATTTGAGTCTATTCCACCTACATTCCCTCCTACACCCTGTCCCTCTTTATGGACCCTTCTCACAAGGCTATACTGTTACAGGAGCTCACAAGGGAGCCGTAGAAGAGGTGTCAGGAAAACGTCCTTAGGCAGTTTTATCCCAGATACTTTCTAGTCCCCATAAAAGATGGTGGGTTTCATCCAATTTTGGACGTCAGATGCATTAAGCATTACAGAAAGTTTCTTCCTTTTCCTTTAGATGGATGATACTTCCAATATACTGTTCTTCCTTTTGTCCAAGCAATGGCACCCAGAGTCTTCATGAAATGCATGGCAGTAGTAGCAGCAGCAGAACTTTGATGAAGAGACATTTCTGTATCCCTTACTTAGACGACTGGCTGCTAGTTGCAGACTCCTACAAAGATGAGCACATGTGTACACATGTGCACATTATGATGCAACTCCTAGGAGAACTCGGTCTCATGATAAACCATGACAAATCCCACCTGAAGCCTATTCAGATACTTCCATGCATAGGGGCAATTATAGATACAACACAAGGATATGCCTTCCCACCCAAGTATCGTTTCAACACCATCACCCTAATGATACAGCAGATAATGGACTCTCCAAGATGGACTATCAGAATTTTCCTCAAGCTTCTAGGTCTTCTTGCTTCTACTACAATGGTGACCCCATATGCAATGCTCTGCACAAGGACACCGCAACTCTGCCTGAGAAACCATTATAATTCAGAAATAGACTACATGGGCAAGCATATCACTGTTCCACAAAATGTAATGGCAAGCTTAAACTGGTGGACCATAGTAAATATTGTGGACCATATTTACAATATTTAAATGTTTTGAAGACACGTCCTCAGAGGTATGCCCTTTGAATAACCAGAGTCAACCATCAAAATCACAAAAGATGACTCTTTTGAGGACTTGGGAGCTTATTGCCATTCGATTCGTAACAGCCCAAAGACACTGGTCCAAAGCAGAAAAACCTATTCATATCAATTGGCTAGAATGTTGAGTCATAAGATGGGCCCTCAAACCCTTTGTAAACATAATTTTAGGGTCTATGGTACATCAGCAAATGAGGTGGGAACCAGGTCCCATCTATTACTTTCCTCTCTTTAATTAGTCCTCGCTCCCATCACCAATAACTGTGGACATACTGCTAGCAATCTCCCATAAGTGAGAGTCATGGAGCTACTTGAAGAAGAAATAAAAGGTTACTTACCAGTAACTTTGTTCTTTGAGAGGGCTTTGTGCATTTTCACTACCCACCCAGACTTCAATTATAGTCTGTTAGTTGGAGTTGGATGGTACTGAGGCAGTTAGGTTCCACCCCCACCCTTTATACCTCTGAATCTCATGAGACTTTGTGGGACTTCAGAGGGGTGGGGGGTCTCAGCTTCCAGAAAATTCTAATCTGGAAGCCTTTATCAACACCTTAAAGAGACAAGCTCTTCCCATGGCACCTGCAAACAGGATGTGACTGATCCTCATAAGTGAGAATCCACTAACCCCTCTTGAAGAACAAAGTTACTGGTACGTAACCTTTATTTATTTATACAGACACCAAGCTTCATTTGAGAGGTTTATATGACATAGGAACTCCTATTCTGGATCAGACAAATGGTCTATCTAGCTCAGTATCCTGTCTCTACAGTGCCAACACGATGCTTCAGAGAAAGTATACAAGAAGACACAGGGCAATTATGAAGTAATTCACCCTCATTATTCACCCTCAGCTTCCACAGTCAAAGGTTTAGGAATACATCCTTTAATGGACCTCACTCCATCAGTTTGTCTAATCCTCTTTTAAATCCAGTTATATTCAGGGACCCATGAATATAACTGGACCCCGAGGGACCTGGGGAGGGAGAGGAGCGAAGCAAAAAGCTCCTCACGTAGGGGTGGGGGACAAAGCTCCTTGCATACAAGTCATGCAGCGTGAAGGAAGAAAACTGTTCACTATGTTTTCCCATTAGGGTCCCTGGGTTATATTATTGACCTTTCCAGCATCCTGTGGCAATGGGTATTTTCAGACATTACAAGATCACGGTGAATCATGGTGAGTACCCACCTGTGGTCACCGTGTCTCGAACGTCTGTTTGGCGGCCGCCAGATGTTCGCCACGGTGAATCCCCACATGGGGTCAATTTGAACCACGCTTCCCGGGCTAGCAGGGGGAATGTCCCAGGAAGCGTGGTCAAAAAGATCCCCAGCGGGGACCAAGAAAAAGTCACGTCTGGCCGGTTGCCATGGCCCAGGATCCCCGGCGGGATCCCGGGCCATGGTGCTTCCGGCCTGACGCAGCAGCCGCAGTGGCCCCGCCGCCCGCCCGTCTCCCTGGAGGGCGGGCGGCGGGGTGCGTGGAGGGGGCGGGGCCGTGCGGCCGCACGTTGCGCCGCGCGGCCCCGCCCCCTCCCACATTCCCCGCCGGGATCCCCCCGGCACGTCTGATATGGCATAACGGGGTGACCCTGGCGGGGAATGACAGGGTTGTTTTCAGTACGGGGCCAAGCGGCCCCGTAACGTCTGAAAATACCCAATGAGTTCCACAACAATTCTTCCCTTGAAAGGGAACCTGTACAACATCTTGAAAAGGCAAGCCAAGGAACTAAAATTCATAATTCTATTAGATACCAAAAATAATGGACTAAATAAAAAATTGGGCCACTATAAAAATATGGAACAGAGAGAGCCTGCTGTTTAAACTAGTTGTGTTCATGACACAATATTTAAATGTTTTGAAATGCTAACTACCTTCTCAATAGAACCAATTTTTCCTTCAGCCTCCTTCCAAGTGCTTTCTCTTATGTATATATTAAGTCTAAATGTATTTAGTAAGTTGATTATTGGTTTCTCCTCATTGTATTTAAATATTTTAAATGTTAATGACATTTTTTTCTAACCACCACTAGCCCCAAATGATTGCCCACTAGAAGCCCCATATATATCGGGGGATCATTATCTCCTACAGGCCTGCCTCCCGGCACACCACCTCCAGAAGGGGATGGAACCAGTTAGGTTGGTCCCCCCTCAGAGGCTGATGGAACAGCAGAGGTTCCAGGAGGCCCTGGGGGAGTTATACCTAGACCCTGACGGCCACACTGTCGATGAGTTGGTCCAGTTCAGGAACACTTTGATGGAGGCGGCTATTGACAGGGTGGCTCCAAAACATCCTCTGCCTCCGCTTCGTCACCGCAGGGCCCCGTGGTTTACCACGGGGCTGCAGGGTATGAAGCAGGTAGGTGGGCTCACTCTGAATCTGACCGTCTTCTCCATAGGGTCCATTTGAGGTCCTATGTTGAGGCTGTGAGAACAGCAAAGAAGGAATTCTTTACCGTCCTCATAGCGTCTGTGAAGTCACGCCCGGTGAAGCTATTTTAGGTGGTTCGGGGGCTGGTTAGTCCAGCCTCCCTCCGCCTGGATGGGGACTTGTCCCAGGCCCGCTGTGAGCAATTTGTCACCTACTTCACAGACAAGATTGCTCAGATCCGGAGCAACTTCGACACCGGATTGAAGGCAGTAAGTGAGGAGCATGAGGTTGCGGAGGCCCCGTCTGGTCCATCTTCTTGGGTTGAGTTTCAGGAAGTGACGCCAGCTGATGCGGCGGATGTCCTGGGGTCTGTTAGGGCCAACAGTTGTCAACTCGATCCATGCCTGTCCTGGTTGGTGAAAGTCTCCAGGGAGACGCTAGGGACGGTGCTGGCGAGGGTTATCAATGCGTCCCTTCGGCAGGGTAGATTGGTGCCCAGCCTTAAGCAGGCTGTGGTGCATCCCCTGATGAAGAAGTCATCTTTAGACGTGGATGCGCTCGCCAACCACCGCCCTGTCTCTAACCTTTCCTTTTTAGGAAAGGTTATTGAACGGGCGGTGGCACTGCAGCTCCAGCGGCATCTTGATAGCATCGGTTTCCTTGACCCTTTTCAATCTGGGTTCCGCCCCGGCTATGGTACTGAGACGGCATTGGTGGCTTTGACCGAAGATCTCCGCCAGGAGATGGATGCAGGACGGTCGACATTTCTGATCCTGCTAGATCTTTCGGCCGCTTTTGATACCGTGGACCATGGGCTGCTGTTGAGATGGCTGTGATATCTGGGGGGTCTGGACGGGACTGTTCTTGCATGGTTCTGCTCATTCCTCTCAGATAGAAGCCAGCAGGTGGTGCTGGGAGCTGAAACATCATGCCCCCGGGCCTTGATCTGTGGCGTTCCGCAGGGTTCCATTCTGTCTCCACTGTTATTGAATGTGTATATGCAGCCCCTGGGGGAGATTGTGAGACAGTTTGGGGTGTGTTGTCACCAATATGCTGATGACACACAGCTGTACCTCTCTTTTTCAATGGACCCAGGTCCTGCCGTCTCAATACTTTCCCAGTGTCTGGAGCCTGTGGCAGATTGGATGAGGCAGAGCAGACTGAGGCTGAACCCAGATAAGACAGAGGTGATGGTAGTGGGGAGGGCGAAGGAGGTGTCAGCTCCTCCTATTGGGAAGGGGGTCTGCCCTCCAGTTGCCCAGCAGGTTCAGAGTCTGGGGGTGATTTTGGATGCGGACCTCCGCCTGGATCGGCAGGTGGAGGCGGTGGCTAAAGCCACCTTCCACCAGCTGTATCTGGTGCGGAGGCTGCGCCCATACATCTCCAGACCCGACCTGGCCACTCTCATCCATGCCTTCATTACCTCGAGGCTTGACTACTGCAATGCGCTCTACGTGGGTCTTCCCTTGATATTGGTTCGGAGGCTGCAGCTGGTGCAGAATGTGGTGGCCCATCCCCTTACAGGGACGGGTCGCCGTGAGGACATTACACCAGTGCTCCGTTCTCTGCACTGGCTGCCTATAGCATCCGAGTCAAGTTCAAGGTGTTAGTATTGGTATACAAAGCCCTATATGGTCTTGGCCCCTCTTATCTCGGGGACCGCCTCACCTTCCGTGACTCAGGACGGACCTTCCGATCCACTGGGGGCGCCTATCTGGAGGTCCCCCATGTAAGGCGGGGGGTCACCATGGAGAGGGCATTCTTGGTGGTTGGGCCATGGTTGTGGAACTCCCTTCTGAAGGAAGCCCGCCTGGCCCCGGGTCTGCTCTCCTTTCGGCGGGCATGCAAGATGTGGCTGTTCGCCCAGGTCTTTGAAGGGGAGGGAGGGGTAAATGGGGGAGATTGGTGGGGTGAGGAATTTGGGGGAATTGGAGAGTAGGGTTAGGGTTGAGGTTTTTTAAATTATTTTAAAATTGATGTCAGTTTTTAATATATTTTTTTGTTTTATTGTATTGTTAGCTGCCCCGAGATGCCGTGGGCATGAGGGGGCGGCATAGAAATGCCAAGAAATAAAATAAATAAATCATCCAACATTTGCTCAGTGTGTAGTTCTGACATTTTACATGCCTAAGGAACAGCCCTGTATGGACCAAAAGGTTGCTTACTCTCACCACTAGAAGGTGTTCCAATGAAAGATACTATCTGAATTACTTTGCCTCACTTTAATACGTTTGTATCATTGATCAGTTTTGCCGTGTCCACTGCCTTTTGTGAATCACTAATGAATATGTTAAACAGTACAGGTCGCCTTTCTTGGGTGAAAACATACAAGACAGTAGCCCGTAGGTCACCTGCTCATCAGTTTGATTGCTGCCAAATATTTTCCCACTTCCATCTCAGAGCAGGCAGACAGCTGCTACCAGACACGTCATCCAAAGAAGGTTGGCGACACGGGCTAAGGCTTGCCCAGCCAGGCTAAACTGAGCTAACATGTGCCCTCTTGTCTATTAGGTCCTGCTCAGACCAGCTGTGAGGCTAGGTCTGAGGACTGGGTCTGGAGAAGCATGCTCACCCCAGCCACCATACAGTTGATTGGAGGGGCCTGGAGGACCCAGGCCAGTGAGTGCACCTAAGAGCTGGTCAGGAGGGCTGGGGGACCACTGTACAGCCCCCCTCATCAGCTGTTTGGCATGTTCATTTGAACTGCCCTCCCCAGCAGCCCAAAGTGTGGTGGCTGTGGTGGTCCTCTCTGGGGCGGTCAGGGGATCCGACTCACCCTGTCTTGTTTGTTTTCACTCCTCGTCATGCTGAACATTGACCATTTATTTCTACCCATTGTTTCCTGTCTTTTAAGCAGTCACTTATCCATGAAAGGCTTCCAGAGATGTGAGCAGACACTAGCCCCCCTACAATGTCAATAGCAAGCACTGTGGAAGTATACCAGGTTGCTTTTAGCAAGAATTGTAGGGATAGTTGCTCATCATACTGCACTGAGCAGGATAAATTTTCAGGGATCATCCATTCATCCAGTTGCTACTGCTCCCCATAACACTTCACCTGCAAGCACAGAATTTTTTCAACAGCTTTATTATCCAGAGGAAGAGTAAGGTGTGCAGCCAAGTGTAAACTGGATGAAAGCATGGGAAACTACTCAATTGCCTCTCCATAAAACCTGTTAATTTAAAAGAAAAACACCATTTCTGTTAAGATTAAAGATATAATAGTTTATAGATCAGAGAAAAGAGCATTACCTTATGCTCCAAGAACTGATTTGGATGCTACTATTAAGTAGGTAAAATGTTGCTTTCTGTTCCACCTGTGTAATCCTATTGCCTTCAGTGGGGATGCATGATTGTGCTGTAATGGAGGGCAAGATTAGCCATTTGCCAGCAACTCCAAGGGAAAATCACAACATCAAAGTTCTAGGACTTGGCAGGTAAGTGAAGGAGGAGCTGATTTTCAAATACTTCATTTTAAAATGTAAATATACTTCTAATGTTATGTCTGCTACATGTATGTGGTATTCTGGTACTGATTTGGGATTTTAAACAGAAATCTTCCTTAGCAGGTCACCTTTAACTGCCAGTCACTGTGTAATTGGTCCTTTCCAAACAGGCAGTAGTTCGGGTATGCAAAAGTGACTGCTCCGCAGAACATACTGCTATTAAGTTATATTTGGATCTCATCTATGAAAGAACTTAATTAACAATTCAGGGCCATTAGGGATACTGCTTTGCTTCTCTAATCCTCCGGCAGATTCCTCCAGCTCTATGAGTTCATTGTAAAGCTTCTCAACTTTATTGTTTGAAAAAGATGAGAAAGAAGCAACAGACTAGTATCATTCCTCCCCTACAAAATGCACCTTTAGATTCCTTGCAGTAAATTGAACAAAGGCATTCATGAACTCTGTTGTTATTTCAGTGGCATGACTGAACAGAGTGTGGCCAACTTGCAGCATCCTAGTTCCTCCCAGAATCCAAATGCTGGGGTGGGAGGGGGGAAGCGGGGGGGTCCTGGGGGGGGGGGGGAGAGCACAAAGCTCCATGCAGCTTGAAGGAAGAAACGTTTCTCCTGTGGGAAAAGATGTTCCATAGAAGCAGCTACACCAGCTGGGTGCAGGCAATAGGCTGCACATCTGAAGTCCTCTGAAATATCTAGAACCCAACGATTTTTCCGGTTTGTATTGATAGACCTGCCACAGCTCAGCCCTCAGATTTGGGTCACATTATATAATTTGCATATCTAGCCAATATAATTTATGTAATATCTAGCCAATACCCACTCCTGCCTGCAATATATGTCAGGCCAAATTTTAAGCTGACCAGATTCCAGATTGTTTGAAAAGGATGAGAAAAGAAGCAACAGACCAGGTTGAGGTTCCAGGTTGGGTCTGGAATCTGGGTGATTGATTTCCAGATTTCTGGCTAATATGGCTATCCTATGTATTAAATACATTATTCACACTCATGATGCATAAGACTGACATTTTGGTTTACGACTAAAAATAAAATTAATGTGGAATTCTTTTTATTAACCATTTTGTTTTTAAACTAGGGTTCACATTTTCTAGCTTTTCTCCAAGAGTCAGAAGACTTATTTTATGATATGAAAGTTAGTATTCTGAAAGAGTGTTAACAAACAAGACCATAGCCCGCTGGAGTCCGGGTTCGTTCTGTGCAGTCCCCACTCACATGTTTAATGTATAGAGCCTAATAAATGGGCAGCCCCCTGCATGTATTTCATGTGTATTCATGCAGCCACCACTATTCCCCCACTCTCAGGTTTAGCAAGACCAGCCTAATACACAGGCAGGCGTTCTTCACCACACCGCACCGCTCCACCCACCAACCCCACCTTCTCAGTAGCCCACCCCGTCATGATTCACAACAGCAGTGAACCATGGGAACAAGAAGCCGCCCCAGCTGTTTCTTTCTTCCGGACTATTATGACTCCGGGAGGCAGTTCAGCACCTGCTATCCCCACCCATCCTCGGTGGTTCATACCTGAATTTATACCTGCCAGCACTTGGTGACTGTAATTAACTGGTTGCTATGCACATAATGCTGAGTTTAGGTAGCATATTGCATAATTTATTGTGTGCCTATAGAGAAAAGTGAAGACAAAAGTAAAAATGATATCAAAAGCAATCAATCTTTCAGTGCTGTCATCCAGTTTCTTGCATCTGTGGATCACAGTGATGCACTGGCAGGAAATAGCACATATTTTTTTATCACTCCACGGTGTTGGAAATCCTTCTCAGTTTGCATAAAATCCCCAGTCAAACATGTGCAGTGGTGTAACCAAGGTCTCTCAAATGGGTGGAGGGGGTTTCCTTTGCTAGGGGGACACAGCTAGGAGGAGGACGAAAGCAGACAGAAACAGAAAAATGAATGTGGGGGCTTAGACTCGAATGGAGGGTGCACAGCCTCCCCCCCCAGGGCTACCTTTGGTTATTCCCCTGCCTCTTATACTCCCTATCAACTTCTGCATCATTATACAGTGCAGGTGGAGTACATTCCCACTTACGAGGGCTTTCAGCACTTCGAGCGTCCAAACCTTGTACAAGGCAACAAGTTCCTCATTGGTCACTTCATGTTCTCTGTACTCCAAGGCACTAGTTTCCCTGAAGATATTCATTTTTTTTACCCAACTGAGGCACTCCCAGTGGCCCCTTGGGTATCCTCTCACTGTCAACAGGGCAGTGATGAGAAACAATGGTAAAGAAGGTCTAACCCCCATTACTGACAGCATTACTTCTGGCATAACACAAACCTTGAGGAAACACTTGCTCTCGTTTGGAACCCACTCTCTCATTTTGTCTGGGGCTCCCACTGTTGAATTCTGCAGAACTTGAAACTGCAGCAAAGTTCTGTGGTGTCTGCACTCCATCATGCACACAAAGAACCCCATTGTGTGCATGTGCTACTCTATGAGCACATAGGTGGACTCCAAGAATGGGTCTGACAGTCCTCTTGATACATCTATACAAATGTCAGCAAAGGTCAGCATATCCATGACCCATCCCCTACCCCCAATTTCTCAATCAACATGCTGCAATGAGATTTATGGCATTTCTCGTTCCAAGCAAAAACTGTTTGTAGCAGGACAGATGGGGTTGACCCTGCTTAAGAGCTGCAGGTCCTTTAAGAGCTTGAGTGGCCACAGCATGGCACTTTTAAATCTGCCTCCGTAGTTGACCAGCTGAGAGCAGGCCTGGAGATTACTAGAAGTGAAGCTGTGAGTGGAACAGAGGGATGCCAGCATCTCACTGATTCAGAGGTGGTTGGTAGTCCAGTTCTGGGCAGATCTGGGAGAGCTCACCTTGCAGTGGATGATGGCATGTCCGTGAGTAGCTGCAGTGCCATGGTGATAAAAGTCTGAGACCCCAAAGAAGGGCAGCAAGGACTAGGCAACTTCAAAGAGGACAGACAGGACATTGAGCAGACAGCAGGGGCAAGGGACACTGCAAGAGCCCAGAAAGGGCCAAGCACAACAGGGGCCAAGGACTAGGAGATCCAGACAGGGGCAACAATCCCAAGTGGGATCTGTGGGGATGTGCACATGTTTCGCATTGCGTTCTCTTTTTTACAAAAGGAAAGAGGGCTAGGTTGCCCAGCTGAACTAGTCACACTGGATTGGGCTACTCTCCTCCTAATTGTATAAAATGAGTTTACACTTTACTTTGATGCCAGACTAGCGAAGCAAGTATTGTAAAATGACAATATATTTATAAATAAATGGAACATGAGACTTTTGAATATATTAAAAATATAGGCATAGTTTACTTAAATTTAAAAATATCAGTAGCTTACATATAATGGTATTGATAGCCAATCAAAGTTACATGATCTTAAAACATTTCTATTTTAAGAAAAAGCTTCTAAAAGCTTAACATATGCACAATTCATTGGCTCAAAGATATCAAGAATCATACATTACATTCTTCCCAGTTCTTCCCTTTGTCTGCCAAGATGGTGGTGAGAGAGAAACTTCAACAGTGTGTGGAATTTCAGTCTAGAGAGCAGAGATCATGTCTCCCTCCTTAAAGCAGTTTGCCAGAAACTGGCATTCCTGAGCAGTGATGTTGATGACGTCAGTTATCATGGAAATACACAGGACTCTAATTGGCTCTCTTAAAGAAACCAAACAGTGTTAGACTTCCTTCAAGGTTTGAACAAAACTCATATTTCAATCAAAAATAATTGTCAGATTACAGAGAGACTGACCAAAGCTTCAAGGTTTTTAACTATTAATTAAAATAGATATGTTAGCTAGAAAAAACTAACTTAAATCTTTCTTAGTCTGGAGATGTTTTTATGGCTGGATCATTTGTCATTTAGACACACAAACTGATAAGGCCCCAGACACTTAGGCTGGCAAGGCTCTTTGATAGCCCTCCTACGTTAGCCATTTGTCTCTGTTTCCTTGGATACGGTGAAACGTTCATTCAATTTAGAAAAAAACTCCATTGGAATGCAGACTAAGGGGGCCCAGTCTGGTCCAAACTAATCACAGAAGCTGATTTTAAAAATCAATGCTGCAAAATACAAATCCAATACATTAAAACAGAAAGTTAACATATAGAAACTCAAAATTAATACATTAGGAACACAGATGGCCAAAACATATATGCTTATAATAGGAAATACATGACACATGCATGTGGGATGCACGTGGTGTATGGGATCAGCCCCACTGTGCATTTGTAAATAAACGACATTTGGGGTAAACATTGAGTCCCAGAATGTCTAGCCCCACAGGAGAGCAACAATTGAGATGGTTACAGGTCCTCCTTGCCCATCCCAGGATGGGGATACTGGGTCCCAGGATTCAGACTGCTTATACTGTTATTTTTTGAAGATAAGAAATTATAAGTAACTTTCAACCAAAGAGCAATAGCATCCTGGCCGTGCTCCCATGTACATTCCGAGCACAGTGACCTTCAGTGTCTGGCAGATCCCCCACAACTGCCCTTTATCACGTAACTTTCAGTGGTTCCCCACACTCCATGAAAAAATGGAATGCTTCCATGGTGCTAAAATCAGCAATATTTTGTAGATGAGTTTACTTGTGTACTGACATGGTTGTGACAAGAATGTGTAGCATTTTCATTGCCACCTGGATTGACAGAGCAGGTGCATCAAAACACACACACACAGCAAAAGCTTGGTGAAAAGTTTTTTGCCTAATAGGGGTGCAATGCCACATAGGGCTGTAGCGGAATGTCGCAGCGGTAGCTATTTCTGGCGGAAACAGTGTTTCCGCAATTAGTGGAACGGTATGGCAGAGGCTTTCATTCCGCTAGTTTCATTCCGCTATTCCGCAGTTCCGCTTATTTAATTCCGATACTTCCACAGGCTTCGCAGAATAGTGGAAACATGACATTTTCGCTATTTCCGCAATTCCGCCAGCACCACAAAATAGCGGAATAGCGGTTTTCTGCAATTTTTCCTCAGTTTCTGCAATTTTCCCGCAATTCCGTGATTTGCAGAATGCCGGCAGAATTAGCGGAATGTCCGCAGAAAAGTCGCAGTGTGGTGTGGACAATTCCGAAATGGCGGAACGGAATCACGGCGTGGTAACAGCTGCTGCCGCATCAGCCCTAATGCCACATGACCAACAGCAGCTAATGAGGGTTCACACCCAGTGTACTGCAATTCCCCTAGTGCCACAGGACCAAAAGCTGCCAATTCCAGCTCGCATGTGGTGTGGAGCAAGTTCTGGCTATGCATCAGTCCAGTTCTTAATGCTGTTCAAAACAATTGGTATGTGGTCAGCAGAGTTCTTCTTCAAGTGGCTCCGTAATCCTCACAAATAGGTTTTGCACATGTACCCTTTGCTCGCTCAGACAGTACCTATCCATATTCAAATTTTAGACCACGTGATTTTTCCCGCACTCACTCCCCTCGCTCTCACCAGTAGTTCCTTCCAACAGCATTTCATAGTTCGCTCTACTGTGTCTAGGCTCTCTTGAGATGATTTTCTTTATCTTAAGATGGCACTGAAGATATGTTTTAAACACTGCCAGAAATATGGCAGAAAGATGCCCATGAAAGATCCCCACAACCTTTGCCTGCTGTGTTTAGGGACAGACCACAAGCAACTTGAATGTGAACACTGCTCCCTGTTATTTATTTAATTTATTTTTTATAGCTTTTTACCCCACCCCCTCCTGCCTCCAGCAGCTCATAATGGCTTCCATCATAAAAGCAATAAAATACATATCAAATTACAGCAATAAAACATAACAAGCAATATAAAAATCCAATAAGAGTCATAAAACAATTCAAACAGTGTGCCATAAACACACAAAAACCCACCCCACCCAAAACCCACCCTCAACCCTCCATGTGCCTGGTGGAAGAGTCAGGTCTTACACTGAGAAAGGAACAAGAGGCGATCTGGGCTGAGGCAGACCCCTGCCGGGCGTGAGTTCCACAGCACTGGAGCGGCCACTGAGGATACCTGCCTGTCAGTCCCCACCCATCTATAGAGAGGGACCTCCAGGAGGGCACACACCCCAACGATCGCAGGAGCCACCCTGGGGCCCAGGAAGTGAGGCAGTCCCTCAGATAGCTAGGGCCCAGGCCGTGAAGGGTTTTGTAGGTCAAAACCAGCACCTTGAATCGGGTCCAGAAGACAATAGGCAGCCAGCGCAGAGTCCGGAGCACTGGTGTAATGTGCTCCCGACAAACCATCCCAGTAAGGAGACGGGTTGTTGCATTCTGCACCAGTTGCAGCTTCCTGACCATCCCCCAAGGGCACACAGGGAATGCAAATTAAAATTACCTGCTCTTTTAGGAGAGCTTCAAGGGGGGAAAGGAGGCAAAACAGAGAAAGCAATCAAGTCATTTATCTGATAGACCATCTTTCACACCCACAACGGTGCTGAAGAAACCACTGCCACAGTCTGTGACCAGTTCCTGCCATCACCGCAAGCACCACAGCCTAGAGTGTCTCTTGTTCTTATAAAGGTACTGCAGCTTGAGCATAAAAAGATTTATAAAAGTAAGGCCAAAACTAAATGTCCTCAGAGATGGTCTTCCTCATTTTCCCTGGAGACAGCCAGGGTCATAAGGGAGGACAGATGCTCTCAATCTCCGTCCCCCCAGCAATCTTACTGTTCAGAAGTAGATTCCCCAATATATGAGCTAGAGGGGAGAATAGACCCTACATATATAGATTCTCCATATCAACCTTCCCGCTCAACTTGGCCAGCTCAGCCAAAATAGCAAACCCAATGGCTGGCACATGAATATATCCCTCCTGTCCTACTGCCTCCCTTGATGCGCTACCCTTCCTCCTCTCACCAAGGGGAAAGTTTTCCTCCATAGGCCATCTCCATCTGGAAATCACAAGAGTAGGATAGAGAGAGGAAAAACATACAAATACTTAAGAAGACTCGACGTCGAAGCATTCGACATCAGTACTGTCAGAGCCACACACCCAGATCTCCTTACTGGATGCATCAGCTGAGACTCACTTCAACATCAAAGAATAGCAGCCTTGCGGGGATATAACAGTGACAGTGATCTGATCTAGAAAGTTAAAGAAAAGGAGGCTTTGCTGAGAAGGGGAGAGTGTGTTGGTCTGTTTTGTTGGTTGGATCCATTACACCTGTGCTTTCTGTCTTCTCCTCCCCAGGTAACCATAAAAAGGGATAGCTGCCCTGAAGACAGTGGCCTGTGGGTGGTGGCCGAAGGGCAACACCAAAGAGTACAGTCCATTGGCGGGACATTCACAGGCGAAATGGTGGTGGTGGACAGCAACTTTATCAGTTTTATCCTGGAAGGATCCTTGCACTGAAAGGTACCCCCTCATGCTACTGGAGAACTTTGGACATTTGAATTTCCCACACAACCTATGAAGAGTCCCCCTTCTTTGCATCCTGTTTAATTTGGACTGTGGACAACGTTAACATCATGGAAATATTAAGACATTTCTTTTAATTTGCTATTGTTTTATTATTCTCTACACCAGAGGTTTTCAATCTTTTTCTAGTCAAGAGCACTGGAGTGACGTGACTACTTGGGGACCACTGCATAATTTGCATGAATGGACTTGGGGAGCACTTTCACACATTGCCCAAGCATTCTGGTGCTCCCAAGCACTAGGTTGAGAATCCCTGCTCTACATCAATAGTGGTAAATAGGTGTAGTAGTACTTAGGTGGCTTCAGAACAGCAGTCAAAGGGCATGTTGCACGTGGCCTAAGTGGCTGAGCATCTGGCTGATTGAAAACTTTTTCTTTCAATGTTTAAGTTTTTATTAAACTGAATTAGAAAATACAAGGCTGATTGAGAACTTAAAACCTAGTTATAGCACCAAGGTCCACCCTAAGTGTATGCACTTGTGTCACATTTAGGGTACCATAGGATGGTGGATTTGGCCTTGAACTAGATTTGGGTTAGCTTTTGAAATTGTGCTCACTCGAAGACAGAGAAGAACCTTAAAGGAAAGCCCAATTTCAAATGTTAGTATTCAGTAAAAAAACAACGGATTATTTCCCCCTGACTTTAAGTGCAAAGGCTCAAATAGGGGAAGTGCCTATCTTTAGTTTGGTTGAAGAAATTAGGGTAAATGAAAATGAGCTCTTTGAAGAGTTATCAGATATTTCTCCCTTGGAGTCGACACATAAGAACATAAGAAGTGTCATACTGGATCAGACCAATGGTCCATCTAGCCCAGCATCCTGTCTCCGACAGTAGCGAATCATGGTGGCTTGGGAGAAGCACCCAACAGGTCACAATAGGGGATCTGTTCCCTATTGTTTTTCCCCAGCTCCTGTCATGTTCCCTGATCCTGTCTGACTAATAGCTGCTAATGGACTAATGTTCCAGAAACTTGTCCAAACCTCTTTTAAACTCTGCTATTGTACTGGCCCTTACCACAGCCTCTGACAGTAGATTCCACAACACAATTATACGCTGAGTGAAAAGATATTTTCTTCTATTTGTTTTAAACTTACCACCCATGAGTTTCATGGAGTGTCCCCTAGTTCTAGTACTAGCGGAGAGGGTAAATAACTGCTCCTTGTTTATTAGTTCCACACCAATCATGATTTTATAGACCTCTTTCATATATCCTCTCAGTCGTCTCTTCTCCAAACTGAAAGCCCCAACAGACCAAGCCTCTCCTCATCCGGGAGCCCTTCCATGCCCTTGATCATTTTTGCTGCCGTTCTCGGTACCTTTTCTAGTTCAGCTATGTCTTTTTTGAGATGAGTCTACCAGAACTGCACACAATATTCATGGTGCGGTCGCAGCATTGATTTGTATAGAGGCATTACGACATCCTCAGTTTTATTCTCTATCCCCTTCCGAATAATTCCTAACATTCTGTTTGTTTTTTGACTGCTGCTGCACACTGGGATGAGGATTTCAGTGTATTGTCCACAATCACTCAAAGATCCTTTTCCTGAGTGGTAACTCCTAGCTTAGTACCCAGCATTGTGTACTCATAATTTGTGTTATTTTTCCCTACGTGCATCACTTTGCACTTGTCCACATTAAATCTCATCTGCCATTTAGCTGCCCAGGCACCCAGGCTTGTAAGATCCTGTTGCAGCTTTTCACAGTCTGCTCGTGTTTTAAGTACCTTGAATAACTTGGTGTCATCTACAGATTTGATCACCTCACTCCTTAAGTCCTTTTCCAGATCATTAATAAATACACTAAACAGCACTGGTCCCAATACAGATCCCTGAGGGGGCACATCACTTTTTACATCTTTCCATTGTGAAAACTGACCATTTAGTCCTACTCTTGCTTCCTATCCTTTAACTAGTTACCGATCCATAGTAAGACATTACCTCCTATCCCATTACTTTTTAATTTTCTCAAAAGTTTTTTATGTGGAACCTTATCAAATGCTTTCTGGAAATCCAGGTACACTATATGTACCTGGTCTCCCTTGTCCACATGCTTATTTACACCCTCAAAGAATTCCAACAGGTTGGCCCCCACTCTCCTGTCATTTCGATGTTTATGTAAGACCTGGCTGTTCCACTAGGCTTTGGGTGGGGGAGGGGGGGCATGGGGGGGCGGTTGGGGGTTATTTTTCCCTGCATAGGAGAAATTTTTAACTTTTAAAAATGTTTTATTATTTTATCTTGTTCGCCGCCCCAGGCTGCCCTGTGGGCAGGAGGGGCGGGATAAAATTTGCATATAAATAAAATAAAATAAATAAAAGACCAAAGCAAAGAATTCATTCAGCTTCCCTGCAACGTACTTTTCCTCTGTAAGCACCTCTTTCACCCCCTGGTCATCTAACGGCCCAACTAACTCTCTAGCAGGCTTCTGATGTACTTGAAAAAATTATGATTAGTTTTAGCATCTTTAGCAAGTTGCTCCTCAAATTCCTTTGTGGCCTTCCTCCTCCTCCTCCTCCTCCTCCTCCTCCATTGTACTGGCACTAGGCCATGACAAATTAAATAAACATAAATCCCTGTTAAACACAATATAAATACAGTAGAATATAATCCTTGCACACACCACCAAATTACAAATTCATAAATAAATTAGGTACAATATATAAATACAGTACACCATAATAAAATACTTGAGGCAGGCTATAATATACACATCATCATCTGCAATTGCCTTTTTCGAGAGTACCTTGATATTAGAGTGAATCTTCTCTGCTCTAATTGCAAATAGGGCTACAAGGTGAGTCTTATACTGATCTCCGTCGTTCAAAAGATAGATCAATTTAGACAAATCCGAACGCTGCTGGTCAATCTCTAATTTAGCCATTAGGAGTAACCTCGATCTAGCATAAAGAGGGCAAACCAAGAGATAATATCGCAGATCTTCAATGCCAATACCACATGGACATATCCTTTCTGAATAAGGTGTATTGTTATAACACCCTAAAAGCACTGCTGTGCACACTCTTTGGAGCCTTAAAGTTGTGAAAGCTTTTCTTTGTTTCATATCTGGCAAACCTGTCAGATATTCAGCCCCCTTGGTTCCAGGTACCTAGTATTTATATAGTGGGAGGCTCGGGAATTAGATATTATAGTACTTTGCTTCTGCCTATCAATGTCTGTTATTTGTCCGGCCAAAATTTTAAACTTATCCTTAGCAGGATGTTGGAGCAAATTGAGCAGAGAGAAGCCCAGTATCTTTGCTAATATTTTGGATTCAAATATCCTGATGGCCGGGGCAATTTGAAGGCCTCCTTTGTATGAACATTTTTTCAAAAAGGCGGCCATAACTGATTTTGCCGCTTGTCTTACTTTGGCAAGCTGGGATCCCCACTGGCCATTGAAAGCAAAAGCAACACCCAGATAGGTGAATAGATGAACCTGTTCAATCTTTTGGTTATCCATGTACCAGTTATAGACAGTACCTTTTAGAAGAATCCATGATCTTCGTTTTAGTATTTTAGGTCCTGTTCTGCACTATTTAATGCAAAATCAGTTAGCAATCGCTTTAATCCTAGCCTACTTATTGACAGGAGGAGGAGGTCATCTGCGTACAGAAGAATCGATATCTTCCTCTGCCCAATTTTTTGGGCC
>QEPC01002857.1:1449643-1463787 GCA_003113815.1 Sphenodon punctatus | reverse complement strand
AAAACTGTTTGGCTGGGGCTTTAATTTTTTTTACATTGCAGCCATTTAAAAATGGCTGCAATGTAAAAAAACCGGAACACTGAAATCCGGTACCGGGCCGGAATACCGGGGCCGAATCCGATAATGCCGGTACGCCCGATACCGGCATTATCGGATACCGGATTGTGCCGGTTTCCCGCCCCTAGTAAATAGTATCATGGCCCTTCCTAAATCTAGTTTCGCAAGATAGCTAGCAGGAGCAAAGTTAGCACATTCTTGTGAGAAATATTTAACTTTTTCCTTGAATATGGATCTTAGAAAGGCATTTACAAGGTTACGTTTCCAACAGATGCCCACTCAGATACTAGAGGGAAGATATTTTAAAAATACCATTAAAAGAGAGGTTTTGTATTTGTGGGGAGATGGTGCTGGAAGATTGGCGCATTGTATACTTGAATGTTATTTTTATGCTGAGCCCAGGACAAGGTATCTGGCCGTCTTTTTAAAGAAAATGTCCTATTGGTCCGTGAATGATAAATTATTTTATTTATTGAATGGTAGTAATTTGTTTGTGACTCAAAGAGTTGCTTTTTTTGCTGTCAAAGCAGTAATTTTACATAAACAATTTGCATCGTTGACAGCAGTTGAATACCATGGGGATATGATCCTTAAAAATTTTGAAAATATATATTCTGTATTATGTTTTAGTAATTATAATTGTATCTGTTTCTGTATTAAAATTGAGAAGATCTGAAGACCCATTCAATAAATTATATCTATTAAAGAAAAAGAGAATCTGAATGTCTATCTTAACTATTGAACCAGTGATTCCAGAAACTCCTCATCCATCTTCCTCTCTGGTACCTCTCGATCCTAATCTGGATACGGAGGAGGGAGAAGCCATTGATGATACCGGGTTACTGGTCACTCCAGCCCTGCAACCCGTCAAGAAGTCTGATGCAATTTCACCCCTACCCTCAGATAAGGTAGTGGGTTTTGCTGTCTCTGTATCCACAGAGGATCACAAACAATTTCAGACTGGCGCACCAATTTGCCACTGCTTTAAAACTGGACATGGTCTCTATTAAAGAGGAAGAAAATGACCCAGTTTACAAGATTCTGGTGAAGCAGCAGAGCTCTAAATTGGTGTTACCTCTTCTGCCAAAACTTTCAATGGAGGCAAAAAAGCTGTGGGCCACCCTGGCTGTCATCCAACCGGTGTCCACTACAGTCAGTTCCTTTTACCTTTCCACCCTTCTAATGGCTCAGATGTACTTCAAACATCCTCCGCTTGATTCATTTGTTGTAGCCACATCAATGGAACAACACTGTAGAGAGACACAACAAACATTCCCCATGGATTGCAAAGGCTGTAAGATCAATATTTTCAGGAAAAAGAACTTTGCCTCCTCCATGGTGATAATGAGGGTGGCAAATTACACTTCACCCATCACCTCATATCAGTACCACTGATGAAACAAGGCTTCTGCCAGAGAAACTACAAGAATCTCTAAGATTCCTGGCAGATGGGATTTTAACTGGCAAATTTTAACTCCAAGCATCGCAGCATATATGTAATGCTGCCACTAGGCCTGTTGCCAATGCAGTTGTTACACATAGATATGCCTGGCTTTGACCGACTCGCCTAGAGTACCAAAATAGAAACCGCCTGGAGAACTTTCCATACAATGAGAAAGACTGAACAAGTCATGTGCAACTGCCTTAAAAATGAAAATGGTGAACAGAGATACATCCTGCCCATCTTATTCAGGCCGCTATCAACAACCACCTCAACACTACCAGAGGTACACCAGGTCCTATGCAACTTCTTCCTACTATCATTTCTCTAGGAAGTTCAACCTGACTACTTACTCAAACTCCTCAAGAAGCATGCCATAATATCATTCTAGACCACAGTAAGCTCAGCTTCCTCTTCTGGAGTACAGAGGAAATGACAACTACTGAACCTTGGGTCTCCTTGCATGACCCAGAATGATGTCAGCTAATTTCAAGTTTAGATTGTTTTGAATTTTGGAATGTTGTTACCACAGATAAGTGGGTCTTGCAGGTGGTGTTCAGAGGCTACTCTGTTCAGTTGATTAAGTTACCCCCTTTTACTGCCCCCTTAGAAAATTACAATTTGTCAAATAAAAAATCCCTATGATTTCATCCAGGTCATGGCACGGAGACTGTGCTTGTGGCCTTGGTGGATGATCTGCGCTGAGAGATGGTCCGGGGCCGCTCGACCCCATTGGTCCTATTAGATTTGTCAGCTGCTTTTGATACGGTGGATCATGAGATGTTGGTGGTGCGCCTGTGGGAATGTGCAGGGGTGGGCGAGACTGTTCTCGAATGGTTCCACTCATTCTTGACTGGGAGAACCCAACAAGTGGTACTCGGGGAGTGTTTTTCATCATACCAAGACCTCACATGTGGTGTCCCGCAGGGTTCGGTGTTGTCCCCTCTCTTCTTCAACATATACATGCAGCCTCTCAGCGAGGTGATCAGGAGGCTTGGCGTACGGTGTCACCAGTATGCTGATGACACTCAGCTATACCTCTCTTTTTCAACCGACCCCACAGTCTCCATGCTTACTTGATGTCTGATGGCTGTGGGGGATTGGATGAGGGCTAATCGACTGAAGCTGAATCCTGACAAGATGGAGGTGATGCTGGTGGGGAAGGCGATGGAGTTAACGGCCCCCATCATTGGTGGGGTCTGTCCTCCATTGGTTCCCCAGGTACGGAGTCTGGGGGTACGCCTCAATGTGCAGCTCTGCCTGGATAGCCAGGTGGAGGTTGTGACGAGGGGTGCCTTTTGCAAATTACATCTGGTATGTGGGCTTAGGTCATACTTGTCAGAATCTGACCTGGCCACCATCATTCATGCTTTCATCACCTCTAGACTAGACTATGGTAATACACTCTACGTGGGGCTACCCATGGTGATGGCCCAGAGTTGCAGCTGGTGCAGAATGTGGCGACCCGTCTCCTGGTGGGACTGGGCCACCGGGAGCACATTATACCAGTGCTCTGTTCTCTGCACTGGCTGCCGATAGTCTTCCAAGCCCAATTCAAGGTGTTGGTTTTAACCTATAAAGACCTAAAAAGTCTGTGACCTGCCTATCTGTGAGACCACCTCACCCCTCGGGTACTTGACTGGCCCCTGCAGTCATTGGGGGATGCCCTCCTTGTGGTCCCACAAGTCTTCTGGGAGGCCACACAGGGGAGGGCATTCTCGGTGGCTGCGCCGAGGCTGTGGAACCCCATTCCAGTGTGGATGGATCTGGCCCTGGACCTCCTCTCCTTTCATAAAAGCTGCAAGACCTGGCTGTTCCACCAGGCATTTGGCAGGGGAGATGGGTAGGGGGTGGGAAGGGGAGAGGGATATTTTTATTTTTTATTTATTTTAGAAATTTTTACCCCGCCCCTCCTGCCATGCAGCTCGGGGCGGCTTCCATCATTAAAATACAATAATAAAATACAATAAAATCAATTTAAAACCAATCATAAATATTTTAAATATTAACAGGGCTAGAAAACAACCAAACCACAAAACAAATAGGTAGGGGACTAAAACCTCCCTACCCACCCTCCCTCCTGAAGGCCTGGGAAAACAGCCAGGTCTTACAGTTTCACCAAAATGTTAAAAGGCTAGGGGCCAGGCGAGCTTCCTCTGGAAGGGAGTTCCACAGCCGCGGTCCCACTACCGAGAATGCCCTCTCCATCGTGGCCCCCCGCTTAACACGGGGGACCTCCAGGAAGGCACCCCCGGCAGACCGCAGGAGCCACTCTGGGGCACGAAGGGTGAGGCGGTCCCTAAGGTATGAGGGGCCGAGACCATGTAGGGCTTTATAAACCATCACCAGGACCTTGAACTTGGCTCGGCACGCTATCGGCAGCCAGTGCAGAGCTCGGAGCACTGGTGTAGTATGCTCCCGGCGGCCCGTCCCCATAAGAAGACGAGCCGCCGCATTCTGTGTAATAGTATGTTTTATAGTTTTATTATTTAATTGTTGAGGTACACTGTTGTGAGCCACCCCGAGCTGCCTGTGTCAGGAGGGGCAGGATACTAAATGCTTGTATTAATTACTAATCATTAATTATTAATTATTATTATGATTATTCATAAATAATAAATAAATAAATAAATAAATAAATAATAATAATAATAATAATAATAATAATACAACTTTACCAAAAGGGCGTTATTAGGGAACCAGTCCTAAAACATTAGTTGAGAACTGGATTCTATTCCAGATTATTTGTGGAAATTTTCTCTGATCTTGACAATTGGCTATCAGTAGGCGATTCTCCACAACAAGTTTCCAAGGCTTTGCAAATTACTATTAACTCATGCAAAAAATCGAAATTGCTAATTAACTTGGTGAAATTGGTGACTAATCCCACTCAAAGCATGACATATATTGTATGTTATATAACATATATTGAAGCTGTCCTAGATTCTGTCAAAGGGAAAATGTTCGTTCCAGATTATAGACTGGTTAAATTGAGACACCAAATTTCTAATCTGCATAAGCATAGATCACAGAAAGTTACATTTTTCCAGATGATTTTGCACTTGGTGGTCTCAACTACAAGTTTAACCCCGCATGCATGCTTATTTGTGTGTCCATTACAGCAGTGGTTTCTCACTCACTAGTCTGTAGTGTCCACGGATCCCCAATCCAAAAAACTTAGAGTCCCCTTTAGAGTATTATCTTCCTTCTTGGCTTGGCAGGATAAAAATTGTGTTTGAAAAGGTGTCGCTTTTTGGTCTCTCCAACCTGATTGCCTTTCAACCATAGATGTTTCCCCTACAGACTGGGGAGCACACATGATTTGACATCTGTGAACGGTCTCAGAAGAGATTGGGAAAAGCATCTCCACATAAACATCTTAGAGATCACAGGTATACGAAGAGCCCTCTTGGCATTCGAGTCCCACCTCTCGGGCAGAATGGTGCACTAGCTATGGACAACTTGACTTCTGTCTTTTACTTAAACAAACGGGGGGGAACTCATTCCCTACAGCTGATCAAAACTGCACAGCAGATCTGGCATTGCTCTTTGGACAAGAACATTTATTTGTTAGCTGTTCACCTTGATGGAAGGCTAGATATGAGAGCAAACTACCTCAGCTGAATGTCCCATCAACATCATGAATGGGAATTCTGCCCAAATGTATACAGGGACAAATACCCTGTATACCCTGACAAATGTGTCCCTGTTTATTTTAATACTTTGTATAGTTATACTCTTTAATAAAGCTCCTTTGTCTGAATCCTAACCCAGCATGCTTCTGAGTGGGGAAGGTAATGGGAAGCCAGTTACCCAGTGACAATTTAGTGTCCCAGAATTCTAGGTGGGGACTCAAGCCAGTGTTTAAGTATGCCAACCCCCTAGAAAGAAACCCGTCTCTTTCCGTTGCCATTGGCATAAGGGTTACACACCTGTGACTTCTCAACTTTGGTAATGTATCCTTGTCTTTCCCTATATTCCCCTTTCCCATATATCCCTCTTGTTTCTCCTAGATTGTAAGCAGGTGCGTGCCAGCCCCAGGGTGCCAGGGGCACTGCCCCTACTGGCTTCTTTGCCTCCAAAAGTTTTTAAAAAAACATTACCTTGTTCCACCGGCAGTTCAGTGGATCGGCGTTTAGAGTCCTGGCGCCCGGCGTGGCTGTGTTAAGCCACTCCAGTGCACTGAACTTCCTGTTTTGATGCTGTGCATGCGCAAGTGTGTTCCTTAGCTCGCGCATGTGCAAAGGGCATAGAGCACCACTGTCAATGCCTCCCTCGGGCCAGGCAGGTTGTGAGGGGGAGGGGACTTCAACTTGTCAGTGCATGTGCATGGAGTCTCGGATAGGGAGACAGAGCCCTGTAAGGGGGAAAACTTCACAGAATGCACATTAGGTGGCTTGGGAGTGCCGTCCAGTGCATGTTCAGAGAAATAAGCAACGCATTGCCAGGATCGCTGGGGGCAGTCTTTCATGCAAGTCTATGGAGAGGAAAACCAGCAGTGCAGTATGTAATATGGGCTGTAGCCCTATACCTAACTTGCTTCCTTGAGATGATTATTATTAAATAATAAAATATCTATGTAATATGGGCTCTGTGTGTGTTTGACTGTTTACGTGTGTGTGTGCTATTGGCCGGTGGAACAGCAAGGGGGGGGGGAAGCCAGTGGAGAGTGCTTGTGACTGTGTTAAATTTTATTCAGTCTCTGAGTATGGGCTTTTTCTCTCAACTCTCATGTGGTGTGAGGGTGGGGGCTGCCTGCTGCAGAGAGCATATATAAAGGTGATTCCACCAGGTGCCATTTTCTCTCTCTTCGACTCAGTTCTTGAGAGAGAGAGTGAATTTGCAGTTGGCCATCCGGCTGGTGGTCAGACTGAATCTTTGGATCAATTCACTGTTACTTAGATTAGATTTATTTATAGATATTTTATTATTTAATAATAATCATCTCAAGGAAGCAAGTTAGGTATAGGGTAGTACTATTACCAAGAGAGACCAAGGGTCCATCATCATCAAGTCCAGCATCCTGTCATCGAGTGGGCAGGAGAAGCTGCTGAGCTCAGCCTGCCCTGTCTGGGCTCAGTCCTGCTGGTGAGTACATTGGGGACTGGCTGGGGCTTGGCCTTTACTTTTTTGGGGGGACCCGGGGGCTGGGGGACTTGTCTTTGGAGGAGTGGGGATGTTATAATAGTGATTATTATGGGATGATATCACGTATACATATAGATTGGCAAGCTGTATGTAATAACCATGTGATATCATCCCATAATATGGTTCTGCCCTTTTAGTATATTTTTTGCATTTTAGCATATTTAAAATTAATTTTTAAATTGTGAGTTATAGTACGTTTTAATTATGAATTGTAATTGTTGATTGTGTGTGTTGTAAGCTGCCCTGAGCTGCTCTCTGAGCAGGAGGGTGCTGGATAAGGGCCTGAGTGCTTGGACAGGCACTTGGTGGTGTAGCTACTAGGGATGCTCGTCTGGAGGGGCTTGGTTTGGTGGCAATGCAGCCCCAAAATGGGCCAAACATTTTTTTTAAAAGTGCCTGTGTGCTTGGACAGGCATTTTGGTGGTGTAGCCACTAGGGATGCTGGTCTGGAGGGGCCTGGTTTGGTGGCAATGCAGCCCCGAAACAGGCCAAACCTTTTTAAAAAAGGGCCTGTGTGCTTGGACAGGCATTTTGGTGGTGTGGCTACTAGGGATGCTGGTCTGGAGGGGCCAGCATCAGTTTTTTGCGCGTTTCTCTTTTGTGATACAGTATCGTCCTGGATCCCAGAACACGATGGCAGATGCCCTCTCCCGATACTACGCGCCTACAGAGAAAGAAGGTGATCTACATGGACCCTTACTTTCTCCCAGGATTTTTGCCACTACTCTCCCTTCTCTGACTCAATTACAGGCAGTGAGTTTAAAGGAGAAACCCCAGCCCAGCTTTCAAAGAAGGGAGGGATTGTACCTTCATAAAGGAAAAATATTTATTCCCCTTAAATATAGACCACAGGTAATGTGGGCCCACCATGATTCCCCACTGGTAGGGCAGCCTGGGTTGCAGCGTACCCTTTCTATTATTTGTCGAAGGTTTTGGTGGCCTTCCCTTCATAAAGATATTAAGCTTTATGTTCAAGGTTGCTCTACATGTGCCCGAACCAAAATACCTCGAACATTACCGGTTGGATTATTACAATTAACAGAGGGTCCAAAGGGGCCCTGGCAAAAGATAGCCATGGACTTTATAGTAGGACTTCCAAAGGCAACTGGATATGATACAATATTCGTCATCGTGGACTATTTCACCAAAATGGGCCATTTTATTCCTTGTAAAGGATTACCCTCCGCTCCTATGACAGTCCGGCTCGTCCTTCGGGAAGTGGTACGATTACATGGAATACCAAAAGAAATAGTTTCAGATAGAGGCCCTCAGTTTATCTCACGTTTTTGGAAAGCATTTTTCTCTATCCTACGAGTCAAGCTTCTCCCTACTACCGCTTATCACCCTCGGGCAAATGGACAAGTAGAACGCGTTAACCAGCATATAGAACAATACTTACGTTGTTTTTGCTCTTACTTACAGGAGGATTGGGTGGACCATCTCCCACTCGCTGAATTCACGTACAACAATGGTCCCAATGCTTCCCTAGGTACTTCCCCCTTTTTTGTCTCCTATGGCTTTCATCCACCCCTTTATCTTCCAGATGCACCCCTCACCTCTGTACCTGCTGCAGGTTCCTTGGTAAAAAGCATACACCGGGCTCAGCATGCTGCCCAACGACACCTTTTAAGAGCACGTCTTCGATACAAAAGAGCCGCAGACAAACGACGTCTCCCCGGGCTCCCCTTTCAGGTAGGAGACATGGTATGGGTCAAACGCCGAAATTATCCGTCCTTACGCCCCTCTGCCAAACTTGACGATATATATATGGGCCCTTTCCCTGTTACCCGGAAATTAAACGAGGTAACCTATGTAGTGGGTCTTCCCCCCCATATGCACATCCACCCATCATTCCATGTCTCCCTCCTGAAAAGAGCTCATACCCCTGCCTTTGCCATCCAATGGGACATGCCTGCCCCTCCCCTCCTCTTACACGGGGGCCCCGAGTATGAGGTCAAGGCTGTACTGGATTCCCGTATTTCGGGTTCCCGCCTATTTTACCTCATAGACTGGAAACATTATGGTCCCGCGGAAAGATCATGGGAACCTGCCTCTAATGTTCATGCCCCCCGCCTTATTAGGAACTTCCACCTTCGCCACCCCTCTAAACCCGGCCTTCGAACCATGGTGGGGGGGGCGGGCCCTTGGATGGGGGGGGTACTGTCAGTGCGTCGGCTGCAGAATAGGGATGGCCGGCGAAACAGTGACTGGGATGGATTTGGGAGGCGGGGCTAATCCACGCTGCAGCGTGTTCTGGGTCCAGCTCCTCCCCCCTCCCTTGGCAATTGGGAACTCATGCAGGGCTTCAGGGCAGAGTGGCGCCCTGCCTGGAGCTCATTAGCTAATTAGGCAAGATTGCTATATATAGTACTGGCAGGGGCCATGAGCCTCTGCCGGTAATCACTTGTGAGAGACTGGCCCCTCTACTGCCTTGGAGATTTCTGTGTCAGGTTTTGGTTGTGCCTTGAGACTGTGAGCGATCCCTGTGTCCCCCCCCCCCCTTTGGAGTGAGTCTGTGAGCGAGTGAGTATATTCTGTCTGTCTTGTTTGTCTCTGTGCGAAAGGAAGGTGAATCCCTGGTTTGGGTACTTCCTACCCCTTGTTCCTTATTTTCTGGTTCCTCCCTGCTATTCCTTATCAAGTCGTGTTCCTTGTGAGTGTGTACCCTATCCCCTCACTCCTCCCTTGTTTCCCATCCCCCTCCTGAGACACCCGCCTCCTGGGATTCCCCTTCCCCCTCCCCTTTTCCCTCACGCCCCCCACCACGGTGCCCAGGGACCCTGAGTACTCCCCTGAGAATCTGGATCCCTTCCCTGGTGTTGTTTGTGCCTTTGGGGCAAGTGGCTTCCTCTCCCTGAGTCCCAATGATGACAAGGGTTGCTCTCTGATTCGGAGAGAAAGCCCACCTTCTATCCTGAGGGATATTGTATACCACTGAGGGAACCTAGTATTGAGAGGAGGTTGCCCCTTGTCTTTGTGGGGTTCAGTCCTTCTGACCCTTTCCTACCTTTCCGCCCTCTATACCCCCCTCCCTGGTGACAGTTCCAGCCTAGCCTGCATGGTCTCAGTTACGTTACAGGGAGACTGATGCCAACACGGAAACTGGACCACGAAAACAGAAAAAGAAGGCACCACCACAGAACTGACAACACACAAGGCGGAGGAGACCACAGTTGCTGCTACTTGCTTTGGTGAGTGCGACAAGGAGGACAGCCTGCTCCCCGGGCTTCTTCGAGAACAGAGCACAGAGAGGAAGACCAATGGTGCTGCAGAACAACCACCATGAATAAACCCAGTACCCAAAGGACACAACGTGACAGCGACAGCACACAAGGCGGAGGGAGGCGTTTCTGGCAGCTGCGAGTGTGAGGATGAGAGCCAGCAGAGGACATCCCATGTTAAAGATAAGTATGCTTCCTCCTTAAGTTAAAAAGTTAAGTTTAAAAAAGATGAGTTAAAAAGTTATGTCTTAAGTTACAGTTGTAAGTTAGTTATTAAAGCAGTTTTTATATTTTGGACCCGCCCCTGCCCCCAAGAAGAGGTACAGAGGGCATTCATTTGATTTCTTTGAAAGATATTACAAATTCACATTTATTTATGCTTATGACAATAAAGAAAAACAAAAATTCAGTTAGTAGCTGCAAGCAATTAAAAGCTGTGGGCCCAAAATGCTTAGCAAGAGTGCAACAAAAATCATGTATATAAATTATTCTATAACTCTCTCTTTGAAAAATTGGAGGCATTGGAAGAAAAATTGGGCCCCTCTCTTCTTGGGGGCAGGGGTGGGCCCACGGCCAGGGGACACCGAGCAACAAAGTGCATAGGAAAAAAAGATAAGATCCATGCCCATCCTGCCTGGTGAAGGCTAGCCAGGAGATGTTACGCCCTTTGCTGACTGGGGTGGTTAGTGCCTCCCTTCAGGAGGGCAGGATGCCTGACTGCCTAAAGGAGGTTGTGATCATACTCCTGCTCAAGAAACCATCTCTTGACGTTGATGCTCCTGCCAGTTATCGGCCAGTCTCTAACCTTCCCTTTTTAGGGAAGATTATTGAACGGGCTGTGGCACGGCAGCTCCAGGAACACCTGGACTGCACTGGTTTTCTTGATCCCTCCCAGTCTGGGTTTCGGCCTGGGTACGATACGGAGACGGCATTGGTGGCCTTGGTTGACGATCTCCATCTGGCATTGGACCAGGGTCGTCAGACCTTACTGGTCCTGCTGGACCTTTCGGCTGCATTTGACACAGTCAATCACGAGGTGTTGGTGACTCACCTGCGGGACCGTGCCGGAATTGGCGGAACGGTCTTGGACTGGTTTCATTCATTCCTGGCCGGGAAAACTCACCGGGTGGTCTTGGGGGAGTGTACGTCTTCCCCCCAGGACCTCATGTGTGGAGTCCTGCATTCTGTCCCCCCTCTTGTTTAACCTCTATATGCAGCCATTAGGAGAGATCGTGAGGGGGTTTCAGGGCATGCAGTGTCATCAGTATGCTGATGACACTTAGCTCTACCTCTCCTTTTCCATCGATCCAGGCCATGCAGTCTCCTTATTTTCCCAGTGCCTGTCCTCTGTGGGGGCTTGAATGAGGTCAAGCCATCTGCAATTGAATCCTGACAAGACGGAGGTGATGTTGGTGGGTGAGGGCTTGGGGGACCTTGGTTTAATCTTCTCTTGTTGGGGGGGGGTTCGCCCCCCCCATGGTCTTTCAAGTGCGGAGTCTGGGTGTGCTCCTCGATTCGCGGCTCAGCCTGGAATCTCAGGTTTTGGCTGTGGTGGGGAGTGCATTTCGGCAGTTACATCTTGTCCGGTGGCTTCGGCCGTATCTCTCAGACTCCGACCTCGCCATTGTCATCCATGCCTTCATCACCAACATGATGCACTTTACGTGGCACCTACAACACACTTTACGTGGGGCTACCCAAGAGGCTGGTCCGGAGGCTGCAACTGGTGCAGAATGCTGTGGCCCATCTCCTTGCGGGGGCGGGTCGCAGGGAGCACATGACACCAGTGCTCCGGGCTCTGCACTGGCTGCCTATAAAGCACCGGGCCAGGTTCAAGGTGCTGGTTTTAACCTTTAAAGCCCTTCATGGCCTGGGTCCTGCTTATCTGTGGGACCACCTCACTCCCCATGTGCCCGTGCAACCCTTGAGATCTTTCATGGAAACCCTTTTGGAGGTTCCCCGGGCGAGGTGGGTGGCCACTGATGTTAGATCTTTTTCGGTGGCCGCCCCTGTGCTGTGGAATTCGCTCCCGGAGGAGGTTCAGTTGACTCCCACTCTCCTGCTGTTTCGGCATATATGTAAGACCTGGCTGTTCCATCAGGCTTTTGGCGAGGGGTAGGGGTGCGGTGGGGGTGGGGTTTCCCCACATGTATTTTTAAATTGTTTTTAAAATTTTATATTGTTTTATTGAGTGTTTTTCACTGCCCCGGGCTGCCCTGTGGGCAGGAGAGGTGGGATATAAATTTTAAATAAATAAATAAAAATAAATAAATAAAAATTAAAACACTTGTAAGAGTTTTTGAAAATTGTTGGTGCTACTGTAGTTTAGAAGTCGTTAGTTATTAAGAGTAGGCAGTTTTTATATTTTGCATCCGCCCCTGCCCCCAAGAGGAGGTACAGAGGGCATCATTGGGAGGGTGGAACCTCTTCTTGGGGGCAGGGGCAGGTCCATGGCCAGGGGATACCCTAAAGTCTTAGGGCACCCCCAACAACTCATGTGGGCTCCAGAACCCCAGACATAGGGGCCTCTACACCAACTGTCCACCACCACCACTGTGCCTCCAGATGCACTGTTTGACTTTACGAGTTACTGGGCTTCTATAGGACCAATGAAGCCTGAAGTCACACTGTGTCTGGAGGCCTCCAGAAGACCAGTTGTGGGACCTGAACAGTGAATGGTCTCAACGGTGATTTCCCCCCACCCCTGTGTCTCTAGACCACCCCTGTGCCTCTAGACCTCCCCTTTCTTTAGGCTGACAAGTGCGAAGGTTCCACTCTATCTGAGGGCTCCAAAACACCAGCAGTGGGACCTCCACAGTGACAGAGCTCCACAGCAACATAATGCAATTTTCCACCTACCACTACGCCTCTAGATGCATTGTGACCTCAGTCTACAGTCGGGTTCTGTGGATGCCTACTGCCTTCAAGACACATTAGGACTTCAGACTTCAGTGAGGGGGTTCTTGATGCCCAATGGAGACTTAAGTCATATTTTGTCTGGGGACTGGGAGCTTACCCTAGAAAACTACAGGCAGCCAAGGAGAGCATGAAAATGAAGAGTGTTCAGGATAATGGTAAGTGATGGCATGGGGATTGGGAGGGTCTTGGACCTCTTCTTTGGGGGAGAGGTCCACAAAGAAGCAAAATTTAAAATGTAATTCAAAATGCAAACATCTAAAGTAATTTGCTTCTTTTTTCTATCCAGTTTATCTGAGATCTGGCATGCTTCCACACCTCGCCTCGCTCTCCTTGTGAACATAGGAGAAAAGTAAGTAGGAGCACGGCAGAAGAGAAGGCTGCAGACAACAAGGAAACCATTTTCCCCTGTTCCCCACTGAACCCATCTCTTCCCCCTTCGTCTTCTCGTGCTCCAAAACCAAACCCTTTCCCTCCTACTTCTCCTCTGTCCTGTCCTTCTCTTTCCTTTCATTCTCTTCTAATTCGGCTTCGCGCAGAACAGGGAGTTAACTCAGTCCTCCTGGTTCTCCAAGCCAGAAGGAAGGCTTGTCCCAAAGCCTACACCTTCAGAAGACTACAGGTGGCCACGCATGCCATGAAAATCGAGGATTCGAGGGTTCAGAATAAAGGTAGGCGATGGCAACATGATCTTTTTTTAACCTACTATGGTTAATTTGGACCCAATGGGAAAGAGAGTGGGTCCCCAGTAAGAGGATTCTCTATCCCCCAGTGGCAGTGCTTCACACAGCAGCGTTCCCAGCATTAAGTAATGTAATGTTCATCTAATGTTAACCCTGGGAACTTCTTACTGCTGGGTTATGCCATGCCACTGGTCTACCGTTGCCCTGGCTCTGCCCCTAGGCCAGGCTCCGCCTCTAGGCCCTAGGCCCACTGCCCCACCAGCCTCCAGACCCACCAGCCACCACTGATTGTACATCCTTTGGGGCAGGAAGGTGTTTCTAATTAAATATCCTTCAGTGACAAGATGTATTGCTGGTGCTATATAAACAGGGACAGATTGGCCACTGAATGCACCGGGAGGATTCCCGGTGGGCCGGCTGGGCAGGTCACACTGTCTTTTTAAAAATTATTCTTAACAAAAAACAAAAAAAAATTGTTGGTCCTGACCCCTGTCGGGTTAGGTTAGGTTGAGTTGGGGGGTGGGAGGGCTTACCTGACTCTCCCTCCTAGTAGCGCTGCTGCAGCAGCGGGGACAGCGATCGGGCTGGGAGATAAGGCTGTTTGTTTACAAACAGCTCCTGCCCATGTGCTGATTAGAAGGTTGCTACCTTGTAAAGAAGGTTCTTCGAGATGGCTCC
>QEPC01002857.1:1433274-1446245 GCA_003113815.1 Sphenodon punctatus | reverse complement strand
ATGCATAGCAAGGGACAGAGTGATTTTTTTGGTTGGGGGCCACTGAGCACTGAAACGGAGTGATTTGGGGAGCCAGAGCACTGAAATGAGGGCCAGTACCCACCCAGTGGCAGTCTCCCCCCTGCCATCCCCCCATAACCTCCCGCTCACCCCTGCCAGGCTGCTGAGGATCTGAGTCTGGGGACTCAGCTCCGATAGGCCCCAAATCTGGTGCACTCTGCCTGCCCCAAGCCACGCCCCCCAAGCCACGCCCCCTTGGTCGGTTTCCGGCGTGCCGGCGGCAAAGCGGCCGGCACAGGGCCACTAACACTATATTTTCCCGGGCCACTTTAATTTCCCAATCCGCCCCTGTATATAAATGATTAAGAAGAAGAATCAGGACTGACCTAATAACATAGGGATGGGGCAGAATCTCACACAGGGTGCAATCCTATGCAGTGCACACACAATGTGCAGATGGTAAGTACACATGTGCAATGTTGTATAATATCGCACAATATTGTGCAGCAATGGTGCACAAATAAAGAGTGCATGCACAGTGGTGGAGCATGCAAGTGTGGGCCCTGTGGAATTGGTGTGCACCCTTTACTTGTGCGTCATGTATGCGAGGGGCGTGCTTCTGTGTGAAAATGGCCAAAGTCTGGTTAGAGTAAATGATTTGATGGGTGCTCCAATTTTTCAAAGAGAGAGTTACAGAATAATTTATATATATGATTTTTGTTATACTCTTGCTAAGCATTTTGGGCCCACAGCTTTTAAATGTTTGCAGCTACTAATTGAATTTTTGTTTTTCTTTATTGTCATAAGCATAAATAAATAGGAATTTGTAATATCTTTCAAAGAAAGCAAATTTAGGGATGATAGATAAGTATAAAGTTTGATCAAAAATCAAAGTACTTTTGTTCTACATGATTTACAGTTCTTTCTACAGGGGTGTGGTTAGTTCCTATCAACACAGTTTACTAAGTATGACTGCTTCAGTGATCTTGGTAATCCAATCTAAAATCTCTTCATGTTCTCTGAATTTACAGTTTTAATTTGGAACAGACTTGCATTCCAATACAAATTAAAGTACCACTGCTCTTGAGAGTCACTAACCTCTCACATTCAAGTCATCTCATTTTGATAATCTAGACTCTTTTGAGTAACAGAAATTCCTGAGAATAAATGTTTACAGTAAAAATAATGTATTAACGCACAATCATCAGACAAAAAAGAAAATTAAAACTGCTTGGTAAAAGAACAATAAATTAAATGGTTTTGTCTAGTGAACCTCTGACCAATACATAACCTGGATGTTTTTATCTAGTGAACCTCTAAGCAATACATAACCTGGATGTTTTTTTTAAAAATGGTATTTGAATTTTTGTGGCAGAGTTTATATAATTATTTTGCTATTCATAGCAATGTGAATTTCCATTTTGTTCTACAAAGTGAGGCTGAATCCAATGTGGGCTTAGTGAGATCTTGTCCATTGCGCACAGTATGATTTTTGACAGAGTAAGAACTCTTAAATAATTGCCATTTAAACTCTTAAACAATTGACATGGAGGGGGCTGGGTTGGAGAAAAGCAGCTACAGAAGCTGCTGGAAGCGCCTACAGCTGGGGTGACTGTGTGTCCCCTCCCCTCCACAGGTAAAACCTCCATTAGGAGGAGGCTGACCTGAGGGTGGCACCCTGAGGGCAGCAGTTGAAGGGTGCCGCCAAAGGGTGAAGAGCCGTTAGCGGGCCGTTGGCAGTGGAGGCGGATACCATCTCAACTGCAAAACCCATCCCACCTTCCCCTCCTCTGTAACTGAACCACCAAGATGTCTGTCCTTATCTCTCACCCCCTCTTCTCCTCTCCCTTCTGCTCCTGCCTCCCACTAGGCCTGTCATCTCTTCCCAATGTCCTCACACCTCCTCCCCCTCCCCCCACCTCTTTCCCTCTGCCCCATTGCCCATCTCCCACCGATCCCATCGCCCCCCCTTCCCCTAATCTTATCCCCATTCCCTATCTCCCCCCTGATCAACTTCCATTCTCTTGTTCCCTCTGGAACTGTCGTTTCTCTGCTAATAAAGCCCCCTATATCCATGATCTTTTCTTCTCTCGTTCCCTTCACCTTCTCACCCTTACTGAAACCTGGATCTCCCCCACTGACTCTGTCATCACTGCCACCTTCTCCTTCAGATGTCTCTCCTTCTCCCACCAGCCCCACTCCGAAGGCCGGGGTGGTGGCGTAGGCAGTGGCGGCTGGTGGGTTTTGAGCTTGGTGGGGCAGTAAGGCTGGCCGGCGCAACCTTATTCCTGACAGAGTTCTAGGGTGGGTCTTGTCCATTGTAGGCTGAGCTTGTACTAACTAGTGCAAGTGTCTGCAAAATTATTCCAAAACCTGATCAAATATTTAACATATACAAAACCTCAGGGCCATAACAAAATAGCTGCAGCATGCAGTTCCAAGTAAAGTAGAATGGCCGATTACACATTGCTATTGCACTGTACAGGAATCCCCCCCTCCCCAAAAGAAGAAACCTGGAACAAAGCTGCATTAAAAAAGAATGACAGAAACCAGATTTTCTACCCCTGTTCCCCACCAGTCACCCCCAAGAGACTGGGAACAGAAGCTCTTTTTGGCACAGGACATAGAAAGATGGCACATTTGTTGGCACAGACCACAATGGTCCAAGCAAGGCAACAAAATACACAGCAGTATAATGAATAATTAAAAACAAACACCACAGGCCAGCTGGAAATACCAAAGACCTTGTCCTCCCCCCCCAACAGGGTGCCTTCTTAGTTAACATATTAACAGCAATAGTAATAGTGAGCTATTATAATAGTGATTCACTCAGAATGGATCCAAAGAAGCCCATCCAAAAACAGCATCCTATCTACACTGTATCCCCACCAGCCAATGGCTGTCCAAACAAACAGGCCCCTTTTTAAGTCTGAGGAATTGGAGCTTTTTGGGTTCCATCCAGCCCCTCCACCCCCCAACTCCTCAGACTTAGAAAAGGTTCTATTTGTTTGGACAAGCATTGGTTGGTGGTGATACAGTGAGCTGCAGAACTGCAGAGGAGAAGGGAGATGTAAGTCTGGCATGGAACCAAAGCAGTCCATCACACAGAACCAGCACCCATTAGCTAATGCACTGGCAATTCACTACTTGGGATACAGTGTAACCACAGAGCATTCCCCCCCTTCCCCCCCAACAACGATAGGTGACAGCTCCAGGGCACAGAATAATGTCCTCTGTCAATAGACACCTCACTAATTAAACACTGCTATCAAACATGAATAAGAGATCACATGTGGAAATTAAGAACAAAAACTTCCCCTTCCCATAACCTTCAGAACACAACTATTACAACATTTATAAATACTTACAGAACTTATCAGAACATGTACAAATTTATACAGTGCCCTCCCCATACCCATAACCTTCAGAACACAACTATTACAACATTTATAAATACTTACAGAACTTATCAGAACATGTATAAATGTATACAGTCCCCTCCCTATACCCATATTACAACATTCATAAATACTTACAGAACTTATCAGAACACATATCAAATTATACAGTCCCCTCCCCATACCCATAACCTTCAGAACACAACTATTACAACATTCATAAATACTTACAGAACTTATCAGAACACATATCAAATTATACAGCCATGAACCCTCGAGGCCTAGAAACACACCCACCTACTGGCCTGATTAGGTTCCTTGAAAGGGCCTGGTGAGGGCCTTGCTGCCACTGCTCCAGAAAACTCGGCTGCCACTCAAACACCTGCTGTCACAGACCATACTGCCACAGTTGACGGAGTCCCCAGAAACAGTGTCACCGGATAGGAGAAAGCCTTTCTGCTCCTCTCTACCATTTGAATTTCTCACCAGCTGGAGCAGAATGGCAAGAATTACATTTTCTCTTGTGGCTACATCCTTAGAGATCTCTGGCAGTAAGGGTTCAGGCAATAGTGTTGGTTCAATGGATGGGAGGTCAGGACACGTGCTACAGCCAAAATGAGCCAAGAGTGCTCCAGCATCCCAGGTTAGCATGTTCCTGCATGCTGATTGACATCAGGGCTAGCCTTAGCCTAAACGGGGCCCAGGTCAGGGAAGAAATGCGGGGCCGTTTTGCTGCTGGCAGGCCAAGGGGTGCTCCCCAGCTCAGGGGGTGCTCCCCATCCCAGGGGCAGTGTGCGACCTGGGCCTGGACTCAGGGATGGGCGGAGGGGCACTCCCCTCTGCCCATCCCCAAGCCTGATCAGCCATTCGGATTCTGAATCGGATCACTTACCTGATCCGCTGCCACCACCATCGCCACCTCTGGCCTGGGCCCCACGCCGGGCTCGGAGCTTCAGGCAGGGCGGGCACCACGGCAGCAGATTAAATCTGCCGCCGCGCTGCCCACCACCATCGAACGTTCCACTCCCCCGCCTCCGCTGCCTGTCACAGACAGTCCCGGCCAGGGGAAATGAGGGAGAGAGACAGAGGCTCCGCCTCTCCCTCATTTCTCCTGGCCGAAACAGCCAGGCAGCGGAGGGGGCCAGCGGCATGAGGGAGAGGCAGGGCCTCTGCCTGCTTCTCCCTCACTTCCAGCAGAAGTGAGGGAAGAAACAGAGGCTCTGCCTCTCCCTCACTCCGTGGGTGCCGCCCACCCCTGCCTGTCAGTCTCTCAGCCAGGGAAAATGAGGGACAGGTGGGGCCTCTGCCTCTCTCTCCCTCATTTCCCCTGGCCAAGGCCTGAGAGTGTGACAGGCGGTGGAGGGGGGGTCACGGAGTGTGGGAGAGGCGGAGCCTCTGCCTCTCCCTCACTCCTGCTGCCCCCCCTGCCCAACCTGATTTAAAAAAAAATAATCAAACTCAAACCCACCCACGGGGCCCTGGGCAGCCGCCCCTAGCTGCCTCATTGTAAGTCTGGCCCTGATTGACATTGCAATGGAGTCAGCATAATAGTTATTTTGGCCCTGTGTGTAGAAATTCTAGGGAATGACTTCAAATTCAGCCACTGTTTATTTGCTTGTATAGCTATCTATGACCCAGCAGCACACCGTTTGAGTGTGGTCAGATTACATATGCATCTGTCTACAGGACTGTAAGTCACTTCTGTGCCTCCCTGATGATGACTAGTATGGATCTCCTAGCTCACACTAACACACTTTTTGGATTTGCAAGGATACCTGTTCTGCAGCAAAAAACAGCAAAGTCCAATGCGCTCCAGCCACTGCCTCTTCCATACTCTGGAAGCTGAGCAGGAAGAAAGCATAGGAATGTTGGTTCTATGGCTATCCACCCCATTATTAGAAGGGTTTTTCTGGCATAAGAGCTACTCTCTCCTCTTTCTGCTTGAGTGCCAAGATAAGGAGACCTGAGGTTCATCTTGATCCCACCTAGGAAAGAATAATTCTTTCCTCCCTGCCCCACCCTCTTGTGAAACTGATATCATCTCTTCAGTCCCACACTGAAAAGTCTACTGTTAGGTCCTTATGGGAAGATTGTAACAGTTTTATGGGAGGAAAATGAGTTGAACCCTTGCACCAAACCTAGGAACATTTACCACTCCTTGTCCCCTTCTGTGCAAGGGTTCTGCTGCTCCCTTCTTCTCAGTGTCCAGATGGAGCTTTTCAGGGAGTAGAAAAACCAATGTCAGTTTTACTGGGGGTGAAGGAACAGGAAGAATTCAGCAGCTCAAAGTGGTTCTGCTTCCTTCTAGCCCTGTGGAAAATGAGTCCTCTCCGTGGCTTCCCCTCTCTACTGGTCAATACTGTGGAGGTAACAGAAAACCTGGATGCCATGTTGATGGTAGAAAGCAGAGCGTTTTATTTCCTGTTTCAGTTTAAGCCTTCCAGTTCAGTGCCTCCTGGTGGCCCCTCTTCCTTTTACAGCTAACACCACATCCCCCTTTCTGAGGAGGAAGGTAATGCCCATTTATTGAACCTTTCATTAAACACATTTGTTAACTACCTAACTCCACTGCCAAAATTAACTAATGAATAAATAATCAATATGAACAAGTAACCAGTTTTAGGAAGGACCGAGTAGACCGTCCGACCCCCTCACTATTTTCTAGAATTTTGTTCTATGGGACTACCAGGATACTCAAAACCTTTCATAGTCCTTCAGAAACGAACACCGTTGTCTTTCTTTGGTCGGGTACCTCCTCACTGGAGGGGAATATGGGGAACTCTTTGAAGGTTCCATACCAGCAATATTGGGCTTACTGGGTTCTATCTCAGGACAGGGATCTGGGAGCCTTGGAGGTCACCAGATGATTCCACTAGGTGGGCCTTGTTTCAATGAATAACTCCTGCTGGAACACAGACAAGGTAGGATCGAGGAGTTCCTACATTTTCCTGCACTACTCCCTTTTCTTGTGAGTCTCTCACCCAGACACACTGTCCTGGATGCAGTGGTCTCTGAGGTTTGGCTCTATGAAATCTGTCGAAGTCTTTCTTCAGGCGTTTTTTGTAGAGCTCTTCTTTTGCATGTAATCTCTCAAGGTCTGTCCAGAAGAGACCATTCTCAGTGGCTGCACCAAGGCTGTGGAACTCCCTCGGAGTGGAGGCCTGGCTAGCCCCAGATCTCTCCTCTTTTAGACGACTCTGTAAGACCTGGCTGTTCCATCAGGCTTTTGGCGAGGGAGATGGGTAGGGTGGGTGGGTTGAGGGCTAGGGTGGGAAGGGTCTTCTTTTTATGTTTTTGACGTTCCCCTATGTAGGTATGTCGTGTTCTCAAGATAGATCAGTCCCGACTTTCTGCCGTGGTTGGTCTGGGAGCATGGAGGTAATAATGGCTCTGGCACGTAGACCCTCGTGTAAGTGCAGATGCCACATTTTTTGATCCTGTGTTGTAGATCTTTGCTCAGCCACAGCCACCAAAGAGATTGCTTAGCTCTTTCCCTGCATTTCATGATGCCTTGGTGTCCTTTGTGCAGTTGGTCCAGGATGTCTTGTTGCATTGATGGAGGGATAACTAGTCTGGACCCCTTCAGTAGTAGACCCTGGGTTATGGTGAGCTCTGTGTGGAACTTCCAATAAAGATGTAAATCTGACTTTGTGTGAGCTGTCCATTTTTGTTGGTAATGGGCTATGACCCGGCTCATTCTCCTCTTGTTTCTGTTTCAACTCCTGTAGACGTTTTTCTGTGGCTGGTAAAGCTGTAAGGATTGCATCTACAAAGAATTCTACCAGTAGCTCCTCCTGTGCAGACTCTAGTTCTGGTGTGTCTGGGATTGGAGCCCTAGAGAGTGCATCTACAGTTGTCAGGTTCTTGCCTGGCACACGAGTGACTGAGAATGGAAACCTCATGAGTCTCATCCGGAAATGTTGTATCCTAGGGGGTAACTCATCAACGTTCTTTGACCTCCAGGAGAGTAACTAGCAGCTTATGGTCTGTTTCTATTTGAAATTTTATGCCTACCAGGAAGGTGTCAAAACATTTGCAAGCCCAAGTCATGGCAATGGGCTCCTTTTCTATTTGTGCATAACACAGTTCTGTATCGGAGAGTGCTCTTAATGTGTAGGCTACCGGGCACCAGAATGAAAGAGACTGCTCTTGGAGGAGGAACAACCCGTCACCCCCCAGGCCATATGATGGAGTGTCAACTGAAACCTTGGTAGATCTATTAGGGTTATATAAAGACAAAAGTGGTGGGATGCTCAGGTCATGCTTTATGTGTGAACACCTGGCTCTGTTTAGGTCCCTAGTATCAAAAATTGTGTGTGCTTAGGAGGTCTCACAATGGCTTTGATTTCTCAGCTAAGTAGGGTAGGAACTTTCCCAGTTGTGTTGCCATGTCCAGGAAAGAACGGACCAACGGACCCTGGTGACATTTCTGGGCTCCTTCATCTGGCTAATTACCTGTATTTTCCCAGGATCTGCTCTGATTTTTGCCCCATCAATGATCTGGCCCAAAAATCTGATCGTGTCTTTTGATAATTCACACTGGTCATTGAACATTATGCCTGTCTTCTCTAAGCATTTCAAAATGGTAAAGAGGCATTGGGTTTGAGTGGATCTGTAGATTAGAATGTCGTCCATCGGCAGATGACCCCTTCAAGTCCCTCCAGGACTTGTGACATTTTAAAAAAAATACTCAGGGGCAGTAGGTATGCCAAATAGTAATCTGTTAAAACAAAATATCTCAAAGGGTGTGATAAAGGTTGTTAGTTGTGCTGATTCTGCCACGAAAGGTATCTGCCAGAATCCTGATTTCACATCCAATTTTAAGAAGATTATTCCATTGCCAAGTTGTCCCAGTGTGTACTTGATGCAGGAAAGGACATGTCACTCTCTACAGATGTTCTTGTAGAGCTTGGTAAGGTCTACACAGATTCTATCAGTCCCATTTGGTTTGGGTACTACTACCATGCCTGCACACCATTCTGTGTGTTCATGCTCCATATGTGCTTGCAAATGTTTTGACAACTTCCTGGTAAGCAAACTGCTAAATAAGTGCAAACATTTTCTTCACCTTGGGTAGTAGGGGAGGGAGAGGGCAAATGGTTTGGTACAATTTTGTTATTACAAGAACGATAACAAAAATATTTGCAATGGTCTTTGACCACGCAATAAAATGCGATTCGATTCGATAACAAAATTTGTCATTTTTGTTGTTACTGCAATAAAGAAAATGACAAGAATAATGACAACGATAATGAAAACAACAATGTCGTTATTGCTGTCATTATTATTAATGCTGTGGCAGTTGGGTTTTGGAGGGAAAATGTGGAGAGGGGAGGAGGGAGCAGACATCTCAGAGCCCTAAACAGGGTTGAACTCTTGAACTGTGCCTGTGTTGGGAGGGGCGAGCAGCTCAGCAGTATCTGATGGATGTATCGCTGGCCAATGAGCAGCGCAAGCGGGCCCCAGCAGTCTTATGGCACTCTGTGATTGCTCAATGCCTGCTGCCTCCCACAACCAATCGGGGGTGCTGGGGGAGGGCATGGCAATGCTTTATAATGGGTGGGCCAGGTTTTTTCTCTCTGTTCTGTGAGAGCTCTCTGCTTGTCAGGTTGCGTTTTACAGAACTGTGGTGCTTGCACACAAAAAATCCTCCCTAGCCCTCATTGTATTACCAATCCCTTTCCTTCCTCATATACCCTACATTTTACCTTCTCCCTTTCCCTGCCCTTCTCCCCCTGTACATTATATATAGATAGGTAGTATAGATTAGATATAGATATATATTATGGACATGTAGATTAGATTAGAATAGTTATATAGATAGTAATTAGATAGTTTTCCTTTTCCCTTTCCCTGTCTTCCTTAGATTTAGATACATATTAGTTGTGTACACATATATAGAGAGATTCAATAGTATAGAGATATATAGAGATAGATATATAGAGAGAAACAGATATATATAGAGAGAGATAGTATAGCTATATAGAGAGATTAAATAGTATATAGGTATTTCGGCTAGTCTGTTTTATTATATGTATTAGGATTATAGGATAGGTTAGGTTTTGTATCACATATTTGACTCTGTGTGTGCACATTACAACATATAGTGTATATATACAATGAGAAAGGGAAGGATTACTTCAGCCTCTGACAGGTGGCCCTGGTAGAGGCAGTGGCCGTGCGCATGGGGGAGTTGGCAAGCCTGCTGCCACTTCTGCCACTGGTGGCAGCCCACCGTCCGAGCTGAAGAGACATGATTTTTTCACCTCAAGGTGGCAGGTCTTATCAGGGGAACATGCAGTGAGATCTTGGGAGTGGCATCTGTGGAAGGCAGAGAGCCCCAGCCTTTCACTAGTAGCAGTGGCACTGGAGGAGGGAGCCACAGGAAAGGGGTGTGTGTGCAGCAGCAGCACAACACCCCCTCTCCTGAAGCACCCCCTCTCCAAGGCAGGCTTCTCCCTCTGGCGCACACACACACCCAGGGATTTGGAGGAGAACGTATTTGAGGGCATCCTTTTCTACCTTGGCAGCAGCAGCCCAGACTTGTTGTCATTCTCCTCCCGTGCTTCAGCAAGTAGCAGCAGGGCATCCTCTCCTCCCATGCTGCAAGGTGGTAACTGCAGCAGCTTCAGCATGGGTGGTGTCATGGAGCTGGACAGCAATGAGGGGAGCGAGGAGGAGGTGGGGGAGACTCCTGTTAATGATGTTCTGTCTGTGGCCACATTGGGGACAAAGACAGCGGCCCCTAGCGGCGGCATGAGGGGTTCAGGGCGCCCCAGGGGGCCTGTGTGGGATGACTTCAAGGAAGTGATTGTAGGTGACAGCAGCCAGGTGGCCTGCCTTCACTGTGGGAAGATAGTGTGCAGTGAGAATATGAAGGGGAATTTAAGTAACAATGGCATGAATTCTCACCTGAGGACCGGGCACAGGTTTTGCTTCAAGAGACATCTGAAACTGTGGACAGGAGTGGGTTCGCTGCTGCAGCAAGCATGAGCAGCAGCAGACCTTCTTCCTCTGCTCATGGCAAGGGGAAGGAGGAACAGAAGCAGGTCCCATCTCAAACTCCCTGTCAGCAGCAACAGCAGCAACAGCAGCGTCAGGCCACAATGGAGGATCTGGAGTTTGGACAGTTGCGGCGTGGTGAGTGCAACAAATAGTGGCAATCAAGATCACCAGGTGGGTGTGGGAAATGATTGCCCTGAATGATCAGCCATTTAGCATAGTTGAAGACCAGGGATTAGGGATGGGTGAACAGAACCAAGTTCAGAAATTTGGTTTCGTTTGGAAATTTGGTTCGGAAGTTCGGTTGACCGAACTATTTGAGTTCGGTCCGAACTCTGAACAAAGTTCGGAAATTCAAACCCATTGAACTAAATGAAATATTATCTTTTAGGGATGGGCGAACAGAGCCGAGTTCGGAATTCGGTTCGAAAATCGAGTTCGGTTCGGAAGTTCAGTTCGGTCCGAACTCCCGAACCGTGTTCGCCCATCCCTACCAGGGATTCCACCAGCTGTTGGCACTGCTGGCACCCCAGTATCAGTTTCCCTCACACACCACCTTCAGCAGGCAGGTGGTGCCCTTCCTGTACCAGGCAGCCAGGGAGTGGGTGAGGGAGCAACTGGCCAGGGCAGGTGGGGAGGTGCATTTCACAACAGACATTTGGAGCAGCTGAAATGCACAACATGCCTACCTGGCCCTGATGGCTCACTGGTGGCAGACAGAGGTGTGGCAGGGGTGAGGGGGCAGGGTACAGGTGGTCCCTGCTTCATGCCCAGGTCTTCTTTGATGAGAGCCACACTGCTGTCAACATAAGGGGAGCCTTGGACACCATCTTGGAGGGGTGGCTAACGGAGGAAGCCCCATTCGCCAGGGGGTTGGTGGTAACCGATAAGGCTGGGAACATGAAGAGGGAAGTGAAGCCCCATTTGCCAGGGGGCTCTTGGTAACCGATAAGGCTGCGAACATGAAGAGGGCAGTGCTGGAAGGCGGGTTCCAGCACATCCCCTGTGCTGCCCACACCCATCACCTGTTGGTGAGGGATGACCTGGGCCTGGAGGAGAAGGCAGCAGAACACAGCAGCAGCCCCATTACCCTGTTAATTGAGAAGGGCAGGAAGATTACAGGGTACTTTAACAAGAGCGTGAAGAGTGGTCACCTCTTGAAGGAGAAGTAGGTGGAGCTGGGGGTGCAGGAGCACTGCCTCATACAGGATATCCACACCAGGTGGAACTCCACCTATAGCATGATGGAGCATCTGGTGGAGCAGAGGCAGGTCCTGCAAGCGGTAACCTCAGAGGGGGAGATTGGGGTGGAAAGGCCACTAGGGCAGGAGTGGACGATGGCCCAGGCCATGCACATCCTTATGTCCTTTAAGGATGTGATGGAGAGCCTGAGTGCGGTGACAACCACCCTGAGCCAGGTAACCCCCCTGGTCTGAAGTCTCATCAGGAGGATAGAAGGTTTTCTGAGGGACCAAGGCAGGGGTGGGGGTGGGAGGGCAGAAGGGCAGCAACTTGTACCAGAGGTGGTGGCCCTGGTAAGAAAGCTGGAGAAGGGGCTGAGCAGGGAAATCTGACCCTCTTATTCACAAAGAGGTATATGTACTCTCCACCATGCTGGACCCCAGGGTGAAGGCGAGTGTGGCAGCTCACACGGCAGACTTCACCCTGAGGAAGCATGCTCTGATGGAGAGGGTGCAGGCAGTCAAGAGGGTCAGACAGTGGCAGCAGCAGCAGGGCAGCCAAGAGGGGCAAAGCAGCAGCAGAAGGGCAGAGATGCAGAGCACCCCCAGCAGCAGCTGTTAACACGAGGCCCCCTGCCATGTGAGTTTATTGGGGGGGTCAGTTCCCCAATATCTGCTCTATCTTTAAATTTAGGGGAGTTAGCCAAATTAGGGGGCTCCCTCATGTTCAAGGGATCAAGCGGAGGATAGTACGTGCTACAGGCAGTTTATGTACCCTCCCCAAATAGAAAGAGAGAGAGAGAGAGACAGGTGTCCAATAATAACAAGCTTATTGATATATGGGTAACACAGAGAAACACAGCCCCGGTCTGGCTGGTGGGATTTAACAAGGGGAAAACACAAGCGGTTTGCGGGGATTGTAGAAGAAGAGAGGGGGGTGTTCCGGTGTTGGCTCAGCGAGGGGGAGCAAGAGAACGCAACAGGGAGAGAGAGAGGGAGAGACAGGGAGAAAAAGGGCTTCCCCAGTTGCCTGGGAAAGTCTGGACCTGCAGTCATCTTTCCTTGCCTGTTGAGACAGGACAGGCAGCCCACGGATCCAGCAGAGTTCAGGGGATGGAGGAAGAAAGAAGGGGCAGACCAGAGTCTGGAAGAAATCTTAACTCAGACACGCACATAGTGTGACCTGCACATATCTGGGTCCCAAGATTTCTCAAAGGTTGAGGGAAAAACCAGGGGCAGTTAAAGGGTGCAGACAAAGGAGTTTGGGAGGCTACGAAGGGTCATTTGGGGTGTACAATGGGCTAACGAGGGGAGGTTACTTCCATGACAAAAAGGGCTATACAAGATGGACAAGATATCTTTGACACAGGGGGAAACTATAAACAAAAGA
>QEPC01002857.1:1404540-1427900 GCA_003113815.1 Sphenodon punctatus | reverse complement strand
TCTTTTTTAAAACAAAAATCCAGGCTGGGCAGGGTGGGTGGGGGGTGTCCCCCCTTCCACCCGCGCAGCCTGGGAGGGGGAGGGAATTAATTTATTTCATTGGTTTCAATGGGGACACAGTGCCCCATTGAAACCAATGAAATAAATCCGGTACCGGCATACCGGATTTAATCTGGGAATCCGGTTTTCGCAGAACCGGTAACCGGTAAATCCAGTAGCCGGTAATGGGCCCGGGGTCCCACCACTGTCTACAAGTTTAGGACCAAACACAAATCCCTGAACTGTCTCATACAGTCCCAAGATTTACAAATTCAAGACCATCTGCCTCCCCGCAGATGGGACCCACTGGTCTCTAGTTATCACACAAAGGCTCCCCAAACTGCCTCTTATAGTTTGGAGATCGACTACAAGTTCAAGACCACCCGCCTCCCCGCAGATGGGACCCACCGGTCTCTGGTTATCATACAAGGGCTCCCCAAGCTGCCTCTTACAGTTATAATTCTCAACAACCCACAACCCCAATAATTCTTTCCCAACAATCCAGACCCTGATGCATAAATCCACAGGTCCAGGAGAAGAGAAAGGAGACAAAAAATGACACAGGAAAGAGATAAAAATATGGGGGTTTCGGCTGGCTGTAGCTACATATGTCTCCGTGGACAATCCTGCATGGATTATTACCATGTGCTTGCCCACATTTTCCACCAATCTGTTAACACGAGACCCCCTGCCACATGAGATTATTGGGAGGTCAGTTCCCCAATATCTGCTCTATCTTTAAATTTAGGGGAGTTAGCCAAATTAGGGGGTCCCCTCATGTTCAAGGGATCAAGCGGAGGACAGTATGCGCTACAGGCAGTTTATGTACCCTCCCCGAATAGAAAGAGAGAGAGAGAGAGACAGGTGTCCAATAATAACAAGATTATTGATATATGGGTAACACAGAGAAACACAGCCCCGGTCTGGCTGGTGGGATTTAACAAGGGGAAAACACAAGCAGTTTGCGGGGATTGTAGGAGCAGAGAGGGGGTGTGTGTGTGTTCCGGTGTTGGTTCAGCGAGGGGGAGCAAGAGAACGCGACAGGGAGAGAGAAAGAGACAGGGAGAAAAAGGGCTTCCCCAGTTGCCTGGGAAAGTCTGGACCTGCGGTTACCTTTCCTTGCTTGTTGAGATGGGACAGGCAGCCCACGGATCCAGCGGAGTTCAGGGGATGGAGGAAGAAAGAAGGGGCAGACCAGAGTCTGGAAGAAATCTTAACTCAGACACGCACAGAGTGTGACCTGCACGTATCTGGGTCCCAAGATTTCTCAAAGGTTGAGGAACAAACCAGGGGCAGTTAAAGGGTGCAGACAAAGGAGTTTGGGAGGCTACGAAGGGTTGTTTGGGGTGTACAATGGGCTAACGAGGGGAGGTTACTTCTATGACAAAAAGGGCTATACAAGATGGACAAGATATCTTTGACACAGGGGGAAACTATAAACAAAAGACACAGGGAGGGGAGCCAGGGCTAACGACGGTCCTTTAGGGTACAATGGGTGTGTGTCTGGTTTCTCTTAGGGAATGCAGGGATTGGAGGTTGCGGCACTGAGTCATGGCTACCAGTCCTTTGTTACAACAGGGTGAGCCCTTCTCCTTAACGACCCCATTCTTTATTCAGAGGGCTCTCCCTTCCAATCTGTTTCTCAACCTTAGGCTGGTATTTTTCCATGAGTGGTCCCTTGTTGCTAGGGGCTAGGGTGGTTGGGCCCGATCCTTCCTTTTAGTTTTCTCCTGCAAATCCCCCCCCCCCGTTTTGCTTGTGCACCTCGTATGGGGGGGCTTCCAGCCTCTATCCCCATGTTCTTCGCCCTCTGTTGGTCCCTGGGGGCTGTTTGCATGCCCTTTCTCTCAGGTCCCTTGGCCTCAGTTTACATAGCAAGAGTGGGGGGGGGTACCCATTTTGGGGGAATTTAGGGGTCCATTCTTATCACAGCAGCTTCTCGGCCATCACCCGTCCTGAGTGGCCCGCCCCAGGGCAGGCAGCATTGGCACAGGCAATTGGGGAGGAAGTTGGCCGGAGCAGCAGGAGCCTGACACTGCGGAGTGGGCAGTGGCAACTGGTGGAATACCTGGGGGAGCTGGTGATGGATCTCAGCAGTGATCTCCTTCTATACTGGGCAGAGAAGGGGAATATATGGCAGGTCCTGACCAGGGTGGCACAGGAACTAGTGTCCTGCCCACCAACCAGCGTGCCCAGCGAACAGGTGTTTTTGGCGGCGGGGAACATAATTAGTCCCCACCGTTCAAGGTTGGGCACTGGGTTGGTGGAGCAGGTCCTGTTCCTGAAGATCAACCTGCCGCTGCTGAGTTTCCCTGACCTGGCCATGGACTCATAGTGAGGGCAGGGGCACACTTGGGAGAGAGTGAGAGAGAGGCTCCCCGCTAAGAGAGAGAGAGAGAGACTCAAGCTGCAACCTGCTAGAACCAGAGAGAGAGTTCATCTGAGCTCTTGGTTAATGCCCACATCCAGCAGCAAACCCACCAGAATGAGATGGAAACATATGTGCCTGTTTGCCTCTCGTCACCACCACCTATTGCAATGATTGAAGGAAGTGCAGGAAGTGAAGGAGGCTGCAGCTAGTGCAGAATGCGGTGGCCCATCTCTTGGTGGGATTGGGCCACCGGGAGCACATAACACCGGTGCTCCGTGCTCTGCACTGGCTGCCGATAGTGTTCCGGGCCCGCATCAAGGTGTTGGTTTTGACCTATAAAGCCCTAAACGGTCTAGGCCCTGCCTACCTGCAGAACTGCTTCTGCCTTCGGGTGCTGGATCAACCCCTGTGGTTGCCCAGGGGTGCCCTGCTTGAGGTCCCCCGAGTTTTCCGGGGAGCCATGCAGGAGAGGGCATTCTCGGTGGCTGCGCCACGGCTGTGAGATTCCCTTCTGGTGGGAGTATGGCTGGCCCCTGACCTCACCTCTTTTTGGAAAAGTTGTAAGACCTAGATGTTCCGCCAGGCGTTTGTTGGGGGAGAGGGGTGAAGGGAGGGATGGGGGTGGGGTGGTGGTGGTGCTAAATGTTGCCCTCCTTTTTGCAGTTTTAAAAAATGATTTATATTGAATTTGATTTGTGTTTTTATATTGTAAGCCGCCCCGGGCTACCTGATGGCAGGAGGGGCAGGGTATTAAATTGAAAAATAAATAAATAAAAATATTAAAAAGTGTGCCCAATCACGCACTAATTCTCTCTGCTGCCGCTCTTGGCAAGCTGCCCCCTGCCTGACTGCCTGCTCCTCCGATGCCATCCACTGCCACCTGCTGCCAGAGAGCCTCTCTCTTTCTCTCTCTGGCACCCCCACACAAAAACATGCCCTCCTGCTCCTGCCAAGCTGCCACCTGCATGACCCTTCGATGCCACCCACTGCCAGAGAGCCTCTCTCTCTCTGTCTGGCACGGTGGCACCCCCACACAGTAACATGCCCTGCTGCTGCTGCCACTCCTACCAAACTGCCACCTGCCTGACTGCCTGCTCCTCCAATGCCACCTGCTGCCGCCCGCTGCCAGAGAGCCCCCCTCTCTCTCTCTCTCTCTGGCACTCCCCCAGAAACATGCCCTGCTGCTGCTGCTCCTGCCAAGCTGCCACCTGCCTGCTCCTCCAATGCCACCCGCTGCCGCTCGCTGCTAGAGAGCCTCTCTCTCTCTGGTACCCCCCACAGAAACATGCCCTGCTGCCACTCCTGCCAAGCTGCCACCTGCCTGCTCCTCCGATGCCACCCACTGCTGCCTGCTCCCAGAGAGCCTCTCTCTCTCTCTCTCTGACACCCCCATACAGAAACATGCCCTGCTGCTGCTGCCGCTCCTGTCAAGCTGCCACCTGTCTGACTGCCTGCTCCTCCGATGCCACCTGCCGCTGCCAGAGAGCCTCTCACTCTCTGGCATGCTCATCATAGGCTGCCTGATGGCCTCGAGCTCCTCTCTAGGCTAAAAAGCACTCGCCCCTTCAGAGTGACAGTTCCATCCAATCCTTTCTAGGGATATAAGACAATTCCATGCGGGGGATGGAAGGGAGGGCGATGTGGTGAGAATATTAGGAGCCAGTATAAAGAACCTTGTTTAGAAGGCAGTGACCTGCTGCATGTGCCCGAATGGCTACCGTGGCATGCTCATAATAGATCGCCTGATGGCCTCGAGCACCTCTCTAGGCTAAAAAGCACTCTCCCCTTCAGAGTGACAGTTCCATCCAACCTTTCTAGGGATATAAGACAATTACACGCGGGATGGAACAGAGGGTGATGTGGTGGGAATGTTAGGAGTCAGCACAAAGAACCTTGTTTACCAGGCAGCGACCTGCTGCTTGTGTCCGACTGCCCTCCAATGCCATGGCATGCTCATAATAGACCTCCTGATGGCCTCGAGCTCCTCTCTAGGTTAATGGGAGGGCAACATGGTGAGAACAGGGTGGCCGTGAGTTCATGGCTGCCATGGCAACCATGGACTTGTCCCAAGTGGTCAACTGCCCGACCCATGTGGGGGGTCATATTCTCGACCTGATCTTTTGTTCTGGCCTTAAGGCGGGTGATCTGTTAGTGGGGAATGTGAGGGTCACGCCCTTGTCACGCCCTCCTACAGGCCAGCCTCTCAGCGCATCTCCTCCAGAAGGGGAATGGACCAGTTAGCTTGGTCCGCCCTCGGAGGCTGATGGAACCGCAGCAGTTCCAGAAGGCTTTGAGGGAGTTAACCTTAGACCCAGACGGCCGCTCTGTAGATGAGCTTTTCCAGCATTGGAACATCTTGTTGGGGGAGGCCATCGACAGGGTGGCTCCGAGACATCTTCTCCCTCCGTCTCGTCACCACAGGGCCCCTTGGTTTACTGAGGGGCTGCGGTGTATGAAACAGGTAGGTAGGAGACTAGAGCAATGCTGGCGTCGGACTTGCTCTGAATCTGACCGACTTCTCCATAGGACCCACTTGTGGTCCTATGTTGAGGCTGTGAGGACAGCAAATAAGGAGTTCTTTGCTGCCCTCATAGCGTCTGCAAAGTCGCGTCCAGCGGAGCTGTTCCAGGTGGTGCGGGGGCTGGTCAGTCTGGCCTCCCTCCGCCTGGACGGGGACTTGTCCCAGGCCAACTGTGAGGAGTTTGCCACCTACTTTGCAGACAAAATCGCTCAGATCCAGAGTAACTTTGACACCGGATTGGAAGCAGTAAGCGAGGGGCACGAGGTTATGGAGGCACTGTCTGGTCGATCTTTCTGGGAAGAGTTTCAGGAAGTGACGCTGGCTGATGTGGTGAATATCCTGGTGTCTGTCAGAGACACTAGTTGTGAACTATATTCGTGCCCGTCCTGGTTGGTGAAAGCCTCCAGGGAGACCTCGGGGATGGTGCTGGCGAGGGTAGTGAATGTGTCCCTTCGGCAGGGGAGATTGTCACCCAGTCTCAAGGAGGCTGTGGTGTGCCCCCTGCTGAAGAAGCCATCTTTGGATGTGGATGCACTCGCCAGCTACCGACCCATCTCTAATCTTCCCTTTTTAGGGAAGGTTATTGAACGGGCAGTGGCACTGCAGCTCCAGGCGCATTTGGACAGCATCGGTTTCCTTGACCCTTTTCAATCTGGGTTTCGCCCCGGCTACGGTACTGAGACGGCGCTGGTGGCCTTGGTGGATGATCTCCACCAGGAGATGGATGCAGGATGTTTGACCTTTGTGATCCTGCTAGATCTCTTGGCCGCTTTTGATACCGTGGACCATGGGCTGCTGTTGAGACGACTGAGAGACTTGGGAGGTCTGGACGGGACTGTCCTTGGATGGTTCCGCTCATTCCTCTCGGGTAGAAGCCAGTGGGTGGTGCTGGGGGCTGAAACATCTCGCCCCCGGGCCTTGACCTGCGGCATTTCGCAGGGTTCCATTCTGTCTCCACTGTTGTTCAATGTATATATGCAGCCCCTGGGGGAGATCGTGAGCGGGTTCGGGGTGCGATGTCACCAATATGCTGATGATATTCAGCTGTACCTCTCGTTTTCAACTGACCCAGGTCCTGCTGTCTCGTTACTCTCCCAATGTTTGGAGGCCGTGGCGGATTGGATGTGGCAGAGAAGACTGAAGCTCAATCCCGATAAGATGGAAGTGATGGTGGTGGGAAGGGCGCGGGAGGTGCTGGCCCCCCTAATAGGGGGGTTCACCCACCTGTTGCTCTTCAGGTTCGAAGTCTGGGGGTGGTTTTGGATTCGGACCTCCATCTGGATCGGCAGGTGGAGGCGGTGGCTAAAGCCGCCGTTCGTCAGCTGTATGTGGTACAGGGGCTTCGACCTTACCTCTCCGGGCCCGATCTGGCCACTCTCGTCCATACCTTCATCACCTTGAGGCTAGACTACTGCAACGCGCTCTACGTGGGGCTTCCCTTGTTTCTGGTTCGGAGGCTGCAGCTAGTGCAGAATGCGGCAGCCTATCTCCTGATGGGGACGGGGCGGCATGAGCACATAACACTGGTGCTCAACTCTCTACACTGGCTGCCTATAGCGTACCGAGCCAGATTCAAGGTGTTAATATTGATTTACAAAGTCCTGAACGGTTTGGGCCTCTCATATCTCGGGGACCGCCTTGCCCTCCACACCTCAGAGTGATCCCTTCGGTCCATCGGGGGCGCCTTTCTGGAGGTCCCCCATGTAAGACAGGGGGCCACAATGGAGAAGACGTTCTCAGTGGCCGGGCTGCGGTTGTGGAATTCCCTCCCGGAGGAGGCTCGCCTGGCCCCGGGCCTGTTGGTCTTTTGACGTATTTGTAAGACTTGGCTGTTCGCCCAGGCCTTCAGAGCGGAGGGTGGGGTGTGTGTGTTAATTTCTGTGGGGGGTGTTTTAAATTTGTTTTAATTAAGATGTTGTAGACTTTTTATGTTAAAAAATTGTTTTATATTATGTTGGAAGCCGCCCCGAGATGCCATAGGCATGGGGGGCGACATATAAATATAAGGGAAAAAAAAATGCAAATTATAGAGGACACTTATAAAAAATACAGGTTGCAGGGTTACATTGGAGCCAATGAAGCCCTGTAACCTGTATTTCTCTTAGGTGTCCTCTACAATGTGCATATCTGGCCACCCTAGGTGAGAATGTTAGGAGCCAGTGCGAAGAACCTTGTTTACAAGGCAGTGACCTGCTGCTCGTGCCTGACTGCCCACCATGGCATGCTCATAATAGACTGCCTGATGGCCTCGATCTCTTCTCTCGGCTAAAAAGCACTCTCCCCTTCAGAGTGACAGTTCCATCCAACCCTTTCTAGGGAATATACAACAATTCCATGCTGGGGATGGAAGGGAGGCCGATGTGGTGAGAGTGTTAGGAGCCAGCGCGAAGAACCTTGTTTTAGGGATGTGCAAACACCGGGGGGGGGGGGTTGGTGTTTGGCCCCCCAAAACCATTTGGGTTCTGGCTGTTCGGCCCGAACCTCTTTGGGAGGGCGGGGGACAGGGGGAACCCGGTTTTCCCTCCCCCCTCTAGGCTGTGCGGGTGGAAGGGGCGCCGGGGCTCACCTCCCACCGACCAGCCTCATAATTTTTTATTTTTTTAAAAACCCTCACCCCAGGAATCACCCTACCTTGTGGTGCCGGGGCTCTGGCCCTGGGTCCGGCAGCGGCAGCAGTGTTAGGAGGTCCGGCGGCGCTCCGGAGCACTTCAGGCCTCTACTAGGCCTTCCGGATGACCCGGAAGGCCTAGTAGAGGCCTGAAGCGCTCCGAAGTGCTGCCAGACCTGCTGCCACCACCAGATCCAGATCCAGAGCCCTGGCACCACCAGGTAGGTCAGGCTCTGGCCCTGGGTCTGGCAGCTGCAGCGGTAGCGGGTGGTGCTCTGGAGCGCCGCCAGACTCACTTCTGCTGTCACTGCCACCACCGGACCCACGGCTGGAGTTCCGGCTCCACCAGGTAGGGCGATCCCTGGGGTGTGGTTTTTTTAAAAAAAGAACATTTACGAGGCTGGGCAGGGGTGGGGGGAAGGAGAGCCCCAGCACCCCTTCCACCCGCGCAGCGGGGAGGGAAAACCAGGTTCCCCCCGTCCGAATGGGTTTGGAACGGGCGGGGGGCAGTTTGGTTCAGGGTGTTCGCGAACGGGCTGAACACCCCGAGTTCAGGCCGAACACCAAATCCCCGAACTGCATTCGCACATCCCTACCTTGTTTACAAGGCAGCAACCTGTCTGCCCGCCAGCCTGCTTCTCCACTGCCACCCACTGATGCCCGCTGCTGCTGCTTCTGAAAGAGCCCTTCTCTCTCTGGTAGACCATAAAATAAGACACACGCAAATAATGCCCTTTCTGGGGTGCTGTCTGAAAGTTGAGACCCTATCATGTCTCCTCCAATGCCACCCGCCACTGCCTACTGCCCACTACCAGAGAGCCTCTCTCTCTCTGGCGCACCCAGACAGAAACAAGTCAAAATCAGCTGGTAAAATATAACAAAAACATTTACTAAACAAACAATTTTAACTATGATAACACAAAACAATATAACAAAGCGAAATAACTATTTCCAAAATTTAGTTTTCTTCCGCATCCACCCCTGGAATATAGGGAGGAGACTGGGAAGACCATCCACCGCATACAAGAGGCGGGACATCAGGGACCTCTGCCCCATGCCTCCTCACCACTTCAAGGGCCCACTCCATCATGCCCTTCCACCCCACCATTGCCTTGCGGAAGGACTCTAAAGACTCCTTTTCAGTAGTCACATATTTTGCAACTGCTTGTGACTGGTTTTCCCTTTCTTCCGCTGCCCAGTGGCGGGCGATGATGGAGTCCTTTGTCTTTCTCAAGACAGCAAAGAATTCCTCCTCCATCTGCTGTCTATGTGCCCTGAGGGAGCGGCGCAAGTCCCTCAACGCAGTGGACTCCGTCTCCTCCACTTGCTCTGCTGCCTCAGGGTTTGGGGACTCAGCAGAGTCAATAGGACACCTGGAGGGGGAAGGATGGTGATGGTGCCTCCCTCGCCATCTGCTGCTGGTGGCACCAGCAGAGGCCCCCCGCTTCCGGGCCTTCATCGCCAGGGCCACATGGTGAAGGCCCTTTATATGGGCAATCAGTCCCGATGTGGTGCCCTGGGCTCCTCTCTTTGTCACAGATCTAAAAAACATAAGATAGGAACATAAGAAGTACCATACTGGATCAGACCAATGGTCTAACAAGCCCTGCCAGCATCCTGTCTCCTCTCACTCTCCACAAGTGGCTGGCCAGTGGCCAATCTCTACCAATCCATTCCCTGTTGATCCTGCCCCCTGGCTTACCTTGCATCGAGTGTAGTCTCCTTTGGGGGGATAGGAATGGTCCCAGAGAGCAGACCTTCTTGTCCTGCTCTTCTTTGGCCTTTCTTCTTGGCTGCCATCATCTGATGATGATTCACCCTCTCTGAAACAAGAACACATAGCACCAATATTATGCAATCATGTGATGCCTCCAGTCCTTTCTCCCAGCCCAATTCCCCATTCTCCCACTCCAACTGGAGCGGTGCTGCTGCCTTCTTGTCTCTTTCTCTGTCTCTCACCCGCATCCTCTACCTGGAGGGGTTCTATCTGCAGGTTGAGACCCTGCATTGTCTTGGGGTGCTGCTGCCGCTCATGCCTGACTGCTGCTAACCCATCTACCCACATGCCTGCCAGCTCGCTCTAGAGGATGGTATTTTAACTTCTACCATTCCTCATCAAAGTTCTATGGAACAATAAATAAATAAATTTTACAAACCTGGCACTGGCAGTGGACCATCCAGCAAGGTGGTGGAGGTGTGCTCTTCTTTGGAAGAGGAGCACACCTCCACCACCTTGCTGGATGGTCCAGCCTCCTCGACCTCCTTCTTCACCTTCTTCATCTGTGCCTTCCTGCCTATCATCACACAGTACAACACACACTAGCCAATAGCCACAAACAGCCAGTAATCCACATCCCACACCAGACACAGCACAGCCTATCAAATATCAGCTATCAAGTATTGTTACCGGTATCGCAAGATCTTTGTTATCGTTAACAGTATTGTGAGAATTTCATTTGTGCACGGGTATCAATACCGATAACGTTAATGATACCAATAACAATAATGACAATAACAAATATGACATTGTCGTTAATAAAGATAATGAAAACATTTTTCAATAATGAAAATGATAATGATAACGAAAACGACATGGGGCCCTGGTGCACACTCCTAGATACCACACCCTAGATACCACTCCCAGATACCACACCCTCGCCCTCATCCAGTCTCCCATAGCCACCAGACATTGTGTAAGTACCGAGACAGCAGGGCTTGGGTCTGATGAGAAGGAGAGATAGAGTTGGGTGTCATCAGCATATTGATGGCACCAAACTCCAGTACTTGGGACGATCTTGCCCAACAGCCGCATATACAAGTTGAACAGGAGAGGGGAAAGAATAGAACCCTGTCAGAGTCCACACGAGAGGTTCTGGAGAGATGAGAAATATTCCCCAAGCACCACATGTTGAGTTCTTCCCGCAAGGAACGAATGGAACCATTCAAGAACCGTCACGCCGACCCCTGCTTGGTCCCACAGATGAGTCACCAGCAACTTGTGGTCAATGGGATCAAAAGCAGCTGATAGTTCCAAAAGAATCAACAGGGTCGAACGGCCCAGGTCTAACTTCCGGCGAAGGTCATCGACTAAGGCCACAAGCACAGTTTCAGTGCCATAGCCCTGACAAAAGCCGGACTGCGAGTTGATCCAGATGCCCCTGAAGCTGCCGAGCCACTACCTGTTCAATAACCATCCCTAAAATGGGAAGGTTAGAGACAGGCCAATAACTGGTGAGGGAGTCAACGTCCGAAGATGGCTTTTTCAGCAGGGGCCTCCTTGAGACAATTCGGCACCCTGCCCTCCTGTAGGGAGGCATTGATCTCCACAGACAACAGCAGTCCCAGCAGGCCTTAACCAGCCAGGATGGGTACGGGTCTAGCTCACAAGAGGTGGCTCTAACTGCCCCAAGGACATCCTCTGCATCAACGAGCGAAATCTGCTGAAATTGATCCCATAAAATTGGACAAGGCAGGGCGTCCACAGCCTTTGGCTCTTCCATTGTAATAAGTGTGGTGTCCATATCTGGCAGCCTGGTAACAGACATCTGGGTGAGTCACTGTCCCATGGGGGCCATAGTGGGTCAGCATCATGTCTACTGGTGGCAAAGGGGAAAACACAGTGAACATGGGTTCCCAAATAACAGTGAGGAGGAACTTAATGTTGAAAGCTGTTCATAGGAACATACCACAGTCTATGCAACTATAGTTAAGTGAGACAGCATGAGACATAGGCCCTTTTTAAATGGGCTAGTGGGGTGCGTGTGTTGGTGTTTGCGCTGGTGTGTGTGCAGTGGGTGGGTGTAGATGGGTGCACACCCATCTCCACATACGGAGCAACCACCATTTTCGCCGGTTGCTCTGTGTGTGCACGATGGGTGGAGGTGGGTGTGCATGTGTGTTCGTGGGAGCACACATGCACACACCCCCAGCCGCTGCAGCATGTACACACGACTCACCCATGCATGTACACCCAAATTTCTGGGTGTTCATGCGTGGGTGCCACCCATGTAAAAAGGTCATACTTTGCCTTCAGCTACACGTGTAGTACTCCCCACGGCACCCAACATCAAACCAATATCGCCAAAGTTATTTTGCACATAAATGGAGCCAAACTGCAGGTTTTAATGATGTGAAAGCTACGTTCCAAAGAATTTGGATTCAGTAAATATGGGTATGTAACAAAGATGGGAATAAGCTGCAAAGCTTAGAAACAATCTTAGAGATGCCAAGAAATAGTAGATTTTAAATCTGCACAAAGTAATATAGTATATTGATGTAGTTTTCCAACAAGGTGATCCTGGAAACTACAGACCAGTAAGCTTGACGTCAGTGTTGGGCAAAATGGTGGAAACCATCATTAAGGACAGAATTACAGGGCATGTTGAAAAACATGGCTTAATGGGGAAGAGTCAACATGGATTTAGTAAAGGTAAGTCATGCCTCACTAACCTGTTGGAATTCTTTGATGGTGTAAATAAGCATGTGGACAAGGAAGACCCAGTAGATATAGTGTATCAGAATTTCCAGAAAGCATCCCTCATGAGAGACTCTTGAGAAAGTTAAAAAGTCATGGGATAGGAGGTAGTTTCTTACTATGGATCAGAAACTGGTTAAAAGATAGAAAGCAAAGTGTTGGACTAAATGGCCAGTTTTCACAATGGAGAGATGTAAAAAGTGGTGTGCCTCAGGGATCTGTATTGAGACCGGTGCTGTTTAATGTATTCATCAATGATTTGGAAAAGGGTGTTTAGAGTGAGGTGATCAAATTTGCAGACAACACCAAGTTATTCAAGGTAGTTAAAACACAAGTAGACTGTGAGAAACTGCAACAGGATCTTACAACACTGGGTGCCTGGGCATCTAAATGGCAAATGAGATTTAATTGGACAAGTGCAAAGTGATGCATGTAGGGAAAAATAATCCAAAGTATGCATACACAATGCTGGGTACTAAGCTAGGAGTTACCACTCAGGAAAAGCTTCTGGGGGTGGTTGTGGACAATACAATGAAATCCACAGCACAGTGCACAGAACAAGTCAAACAGCAAACAGAATGTTAGGAATTATTTGGAAGGGGATAGAGAATAAAACTGAGGATGTCATAATACCTCTATACAAATCAATGGTGCGACCGCACCTTGAATATTGTGACCCATCTCAAAAAAGGCATAGCTGAGCTAGAAAAGGTACAGAGAAGGGCAACAAAAATGATCAAGGGCATGGAAGGGCTCCCGTATGAGGAGAGGCTTGGTAGGTTGGGGCTGTTCAGTTTGGAGAAGAGATGACTGAAAGGAGATATGATAGAGGTCTATAAAATCATGAGTGGGGTGGAACTAATAAACAAGGAGCAGTTATTTACACTCTCATCTAGTACTAGAACTAGGGGACACTCCATGAAACTCATGGGTGGCAAGTTTAAAACAAATAAAATATTTTTTTCACTCAGCGTATAATTGTGTTGTGGAATCTACTGCCAGAGACTGTGGTAAGGGCCAGTATTATTATTATTATTATTATAAACATTTATATAGCGCCAGTAGTGTGACCTGGTGCTGTACAAAACACAGAAATGGACGCGGTCCCTGCCTGTGGCTTACAATCTAAAAGAGAAGGAGGGGGAGACAGGGAGAGGGGACAGTGGGAGAGACAGGGGAGAAGACCCAGAAACATTCAAGCGGATGCGAAGTCTCAGGTGCGTGTGCTTGGCTTGGTTACAATCAGGTTGGTTGCAGCAGTCTGCAGAGGAGGGCAGTTTAAAAGACGTTTAGACAAGTTTCTGGAAGATAAGTCCATTAGCAGCTATTAGCCGGACAGGATCGGGGAATATGATGGGAGCTGGGAGCCGACAACAGGGAATGGATCTCCTATTGTGACCTGTTGGGTGCTTCTCCCAAGCCACTGATATTGGCCACTGTTGGAGACAGGATGCTGAGCTAGATGGACCATTGGTCTAACTCAGTATGGCACTTCTTATGTTCTTAAAAAGTCTATTAACAGGCCATAAAAAGCAGTAGACTATGGAAGAAAGCAGCAGAATTACCTGAATGTTTGTGGCATGTGTATTTTGACTTCTTCAGACATGTGGGAAAGAGGAGCACTTTGCACGCAAAAAATGTGTGCCATTCATTAACATGCTTCCCCCTCTATTTTCAAGGATGTGACTTCCTGGAATGATATAGATGGGGCAAAGAAGAGCTGAGGGAAAAACAAGGAGACTCATGCAGAATGTGTAGATTGACAGGGATTTAGTGCATTGACATGGTTGGAAGAGACAAGGAATGATGAGGAATTGGGTGAAGTACAAGCAGGGTGTTAGGGGGGAAAAGGAGGGATGACAAGGAGGAAACACGAGGGGGGAATGGCAAGGAGTGAGACACAAGGAGTAACAGTTCATAATTTACTAGAATGACACTGGCAGGACAATAGGTTGTGGAATGGCAGGGAAGGGCTTTGGCTGGGGTCCAAACAGTGGGGCAGAAAAGGGGCTTTTGGGGAGGGGAAGGTCTCTGTCTGGTGCTGGGAGGGGGAAAAAGAAGGGGTGTTTGGAAGTTCATGCTGGTATTGGGGAGGGGCAGGGCTGGCCCCAGGGTTTGTGAGGCCATGTGCGAAGTCCTGGTGTGGGGCCCAATTTGACACCACCTAATTATGCAAATGTGTAAATTTACATAAAATTTACTCCCTCTGGACAGGAAGGATTCCCATTCTCAACCCCTCCGACCAACCATGGAGAAGCATGGCCTCCCCATGCTTCTTCCCCCTCTCCCCGGTTTGGCACCCCTTGGCTGTCTTACCTGGCGCTCAGCTGACTGGCTATAGACAAGTATGGCATCCCAATACTTCCCCCCCCCACAGTTGAGCCGAACATTTACCACCACTCCCCAGGAATGGTTCCACTGCAGGGGCAGCCAGAGAGAGATTGACTGTGGCTGCTGTCTTACTGGGGGAGGGAGATGAGCTTAGCCAGCCTGGCCTCCAAGGGCTGTTGCTTCTTGCTGCCGGTGCTGCCTATGTGTTGTGCACGCACGTGGTGCGATCGGTTCAGAGGCGCTGCTATCAAACAGACAAGACACCCAAAATGCAGCCAGCCAGCCTATTAAGCGCATTATGGTGTGAAAAGAGACATATATATAACCAGTTTAGTTGTGCCCCCGTAATCAATTCACGCTACCCCCACCCCATAACCAGCTCATTTGCACCTCCGCCCCCCATATGATCAATTCATGCTGCCCCCCACCCATAACCATTTCATTTGCACTCCTGGGGCAGCATGAATTGATTATATGGGGGGCACAAATGAACTGGTTATAGGGTGGGGGTTTAAAGAAAGTATTTCTGCTAGCAATAACTTCAGTGCTATTGAAGAGTTAGTGAAATAGCAGCCATAATAATCTCAGAACCATATTTGCAGATTTTCCAAAATAAAATAGATATTGTTTTACATCCTAAATTCCTACCTAAGATAGTATAAGTAAGACAGTTGTGAGAACGTGGCCCTTTTTACACAGGCCTCTCCCAGCCATGAATATGCAGATTGCTGCATGCTCATGGGTGTGGGAGCCCCGTGTGAACGACACAGTGCACCTGCCCTCAGTGAGTGGAGGTGTGTGTGCACGCCCGCTTAACATTTGAGGCGCTTGAGACCATCAGATGGTCTATTATTTGAATAGGGTGAGCATGCACAACCCAGTTGTAAGAATGTTAGGTGCCATCTTGAAGAGCCTTCTTTACAAGGCAACAACCTTCTGAGCACTCACACGGGAAGGAGTTGTCTGTAAACTAACAGCTTTATCTCCCAGTCAAATCCCTGTATCCCAGCGTTCTTCTACTGAGCCTGCTGCGCATGACTAGCAAGCAAAGGTAGGTGAGGGATGGGGACCAGAGTCAGGGAGGGGCGGCAGAAGAACTTATTGGGTGTGTGTGGGGTGGGAGAAGCTGGCTGCAGCTTGCCACCCAGCCAGGCAAGTCTAGGGCTCCAGTTGGCTGGGGCCATGTGCAGGTCTGGCTCTGGGAAGTGGAGGAGATCCTTGGGTCTCGCGGTGATAATAGAGGGGTATTTGGGGATTAATGGATAGGGGGAGAGCCCGTGTGTGCTCTGACTGGTGCTAGAAGGGCAAGGGGATCTTTGGGGGCCCTACTTGGGGCTGGCAGCGGAGTCCACCGGTGCTGAATGGGGATGCGAGCTTTAACTGATGCAGGGAGAGGAAGAAATGGGACTTTGGGAGCTCCGGCTATTGCTGATGAGATACTATCTTTTGGAGTCTCTGGCTGTGCTGTGGTTGGGCAACTGGGTGTGTGTGCAAGTGCTGTGTGTAATGAGGGGCCCCACAGTCATCATTTGCACCTGACCCATTGCAGCCTCGTTCGCCCTGGCCACAGCCTCCCTGCCTCCCGCAGCATCAGTCACGCTGTGAGCTCCAAGCGCGCGCGCACGAAAGAAGTTGCCGTCTGGGACGCTCCCTTTTCAGCCCCAGTGCCCGCACATAGGCGGCCAGATCAGCGCCTTTATTCCTGCTTGGCTTGGACCCCCAGCCACCCATCCCGTCCCTTCGCTCTGGGGCCAGAGGAGTCAGCGCGCTCTTTAGGGCTCGGCTGGGCGAGCGGCTCGGCTCCTCCGTTTGCTCAGGCAGCCTCGGTAGTCGCCTGGCAGCAAAAGTGGGCGGGGAAGGAGGAGCCCGCGTGGCGTGGCTCAGAGCTTTTGGTGACTCGGGAGGTTGCAGCAGCCCGGTCTGCGATAGACCCAGCCTTGCCTGTGTGACTGGCGCGCGCTCCCCTCCCCATTAGTGTAATAACAACCCAGCACCTGCGGGGTACGCGCAGCATGAGAGTAGTGGCTTTAATCAGGTAAAATGGCTGGGGGAGGGGTTGTCTTGGGAGCCCCGTAGCGCCAGAGTCACAGCTGCAGAGAGAGAGGGAAATGCTGACCCCTCCCCCAGAGAGATGGGAACCAGTGTCTCACCCAGTATCCGCTCAGGGGCCCCTCCTGTCACCCTCTTCGCTGCCCCTCTACGCCTCTTCCTCCTGCTGATGCGTTTCCTGCTTTTCCTCCTCACCAGATTTAAACAGTGTATTGTAGTCTCTTCCTGTGCAACAACAAGGGGTGCAGTGTCCATTGAGGGAACACAGCATAAAACCGGGGTGCCACGCCCAGGGTGGAGGAGGCTCTGGTGCAGGCATTCCCACATCATTTTGGGGGGGGTCATCCCCAGCCCTCATCTGCCTCTGCCTGCTAGTAGTGCTGCTGCAGTGGGCACAGATTGGATTGGGAGATAAAGATGTTTGTAAACAAGCAGCTCCTCCCCATGTGAGTGATCAGAAGGTTTTTGCCTTGTAAAGAAGGTTCTTCGATATGGGTCCTAACATTCTCACAACTGGGATGTACATGGCATGCTCATCATATTCAAATAATAGACCACGTGATGTTCTCAAGGCCCTCTAGTATAAAAAGCTTTCCCGCTCAGAATGACAGTTCCTTCCTTTCTAAGAATATAAGAAAATTATCTGTGGGGCTGGAAGGGTGGGTGTTGTGAGAACGTTCAGGGCCATCTTGAAGAACCTTGTTTACAAGGCAGCAACCTTCTGTTCTTCGAGTGGCTCCTCACAGGCTGTTTTTACATGGCTCCGCCAGGTGCGGGGCAGTCCTTGGGCATGTCAGTCCATTGGCAGGGTGTGCACATGGCTGCACACACATCCTCACTCACCCCCTGGTCATCCTCACCCATAGAGCAACCGCCATTTCCCCCAGTTGCTCCAGGCATGGGGACGAGTGGGGATGCGAGTTAGGTGCGCACGTGCATCCACCTCCACTCACAGTGGGCATGCGTGCCGTGTTGTTCATGTGGGGCTCTGCCACCCATGCAGATGCAGCAATCTGTATGTTCATGGGTGGGAGAGGCTCTTGTAAAAAGGGCCACATTCTCACAACTGTCTTACTTATACGACCTTAGGTAGGAATTTAGGATGTAAAGCAATATCTATTCTAACTTGGAAAATCAAAAAATATGGTTCTGAGATTATTATAGCTGCTATTTCACTAACTCTTCTTAATGAAGTTATTGCTAACAGGAATACGGTCTTAAACCCCCACCCCATAACCAGTTCATTTGTGCCCCCCATATAATCAATACACGCTGCTCCAGGGGTGCAAATGAACTGGTTATGGGTGGGGGGCACTGTGAACTGATTATATGGGGAGCAGGGGTGCAAATGAATGGTTATGGGGTGGGGGCAGAGTGAATTGATTATGGGGGCACAACTGAACTGGTTATATACATGTCTGTTTTCATTGCATAATGCGTTTTAATAGGCTGGCTGCATTTTGGGTGTCGTGTGTGTTTGATAGCAGTGCCCCCAATCCTGCTGAGTGGGCAGCGACCCTAGGGCTGCCGGTGGGACACAAAGAGGGGGGGAGGCCCATTCCACCCTAGCTACACCTCTGCCATATGCAGTGGCTCGCTGAGAGTACCTCTCCATCGGAACTCACTTTTCAGGGCCCTCACTGATGCTGGGGCCAATAGCGGGACTCTGCTCCTTTTTGTTCCCGCCACACTACACCCCTGAACTAGTTGCCAGCCTCAGTTTTCTGGGTGCCAATGGCAGCCACGTGCCTGCAAATTTCAAGCCCTGTTTGAAGGCATAACTTAAAAATAAATAAATAATCTGCATTACATTTGCTTTGTGGCATGCATATTTCAACAGTGCTATGAGAACAAAGAGTAGTTTTTATACATAAAAGTAACACTTTAATGTTACTTTAAAGTTGTTTTGACTCTGAAATGTCAAGTATGGAAACAGCTCAGTGGTTTCCTTCCTTTCCTAGTTTTTCTTTTAATGAGATTACTAGTTTTGTATTTATTTGCATCTTTTGATACTGTCTTTTATATTATCCACAGGCCACTGTTTTCCTGTTCTGTTTTTTACTCTATGGTATAATATGTCATTCTATTAATTGTGATGCTGCCCACAATCTGTTGTAGGGATGGGTAGTACTGATTTGAGTTAATGGGCCATTACAGATGAATCCATACTACTCCGAACTCTGTCCATACCAGTTATGGATCCAGAGTTGCGGATCCCCCCCATCCCTGCCATTTTGGTTCAGGGTGGTGGTCATTTTGTGTATGCGCAAAATGGCCCTGGTGGCCATTTTGCACTTCTGCGCTGTGGAGCAGGGGACTTGGCAGTGCGCCAATGCAAGGGAACCTATGGGAGGTCCCTCCACAGCAGCTGTGGGCCGAAGGAGGTTCAGTCAAATCTACCGAGGCCAGTAAATACATGCCGTGGCCCCAAGTGGGGCGATGGGGAAGATTGGACTCAGTCTACGGACTGGCTGGCTTCCCATTGACTTCAATGGGATCTGGAATTTACAGATCTGAATCCGTAATGGATCCAGATCCATAGTTTAATCTAAATGCCCATCCCTAATCTGTAGTAGGTTTTTTTGTGTTGGGTAATTCATGGTGCGTAAAACAATAATACCATTGTATACCATGAATGCGCACAGTGCATTATAAAACCTGTCACTGAAGGTAGACATGTTGAATTATCTAGTCAAGCTATGCCTCCTCTGTTTCACTTTCCATCTGTGTGTCTGCCTTATGTGCTAGAACCTACAAGGTGTGTTTTTGTACTATGCATAGAGTGAATGTGGTTTTTCAGTTGACATTTATGCTTCTCCAAACATCTGATATCCCTTGCTTTATAACTGTTTGCCTTTTCTGTCTAATAAGTTTCTTCTTCCCCTAAATTTGTTTCATTTTTTACAATTTTTTTAATATGAAAAACTATTCTCTGCCCCCCCCCCCTTTTAGCATGCTTTAGAATTAACTCAATAATCTTAATCATTTTTGGTACTGGAAACACTGTAGTTGTCAGTCACCTTTTAACAGGGTCTTTATAGTGCTGAAGACCAAATCAGTGTTCTTGGAGAGTCATTTAGCCATTATTTATTATCCACTTACCATAGTGACTTATTTGTTGCTGGCATTGTCCTTCCCATATCTCCTCCCTGCCCCCCCCCCCATGTATTGCTTTACAGAAATAGTGAAGTATGCTGAGAAGAAAGATCAATACATGCTTTCAAGGTAACATTTACTCTAAGACTAGAAACTTCTTCAATTTTTATCCTAAGTCCATGGATTTAATGAAAAGGATAAGCTTGGTGAGATAAAGTTACTTGCCCAAGTTAGTGTAGAATTTGGAAGCAAATCCATATATCCTGAATTCTGATTAAGTGTCTTAACCACAAGATCACCCTTCCTCTAGTAGCATAGTTGTAGCAGTCCTGGGGAAAACTGTAGTGATGGTCGAGTTCTATGAAGTTTTACAACAGCCTTTTGGAGAAAACTGGCGCTTCAGCAACTTCCCCGGTTGAGTAGTTCCTCGGGCTTATTAGAAGGGGGTATCTCTTCTGTAGAATTGTCTGGGGTTTTTTTTGCTTGTTTGTTTTTAAAAAAAATCGTGGATAGGATATGGTAGTTCAGCAGTGTCTACGCATATTTGGATTCTGGAATTTATTGATACATTTGCCAGTTTCCTGCTTTCCAACAGAACGTTGTGACAGCATTTGGCTCCTAGAGCAGAGGTTTCCCACCCTTGGTCTAGAAATATACAGAGAGAAAACAGGATTTGCCATACTGAGTAGACATTGTCCATCTAGCACAGCAGCCTATCTCCAACAGATGCCAGCGCTGGTTGCTTCAGGGAAGTGCAAAACCGGTCATAATGGAGTGGTCCATTTACTGCTATTCGCTTCCAGCCCCCAACAGCATAGTTTTCATTTTATTGTCTATTCCATTCCAGTATGAACACTGTGTGACCTCAGTGCTGGTGCAACCTCTAGGCACTAGTGTTCTGTTAACTGTAGTTGAGTCCTCAGATCACTTACCCCATATTAATCCCATGATTTGTCAATAGGATTATGGAGTTAGTGCTCTGAGGACTGCATTCCTTACTGGAGAACAAAATCAGGTTAGTTTTCGACTGCAATAATCGTGGTACTTTTGTTGTTGCTACTGCTGTACTATTTAGCGATTCAATATATTCTCCAAGTTCATAATGAGCAGAGTGAATGACTGAAGGAGACTCTGTTCCTGATCTAGTGGTGGGTGTAGAAAGTACTGTAGAAAGTACCATGCTGCAATGCACATTTTTAAATTCATGAAGGTGTTTATTCTTAGATGTTGATATCACAGCTCCCTATCAGCTTTTCAGAATTTTTAGTAACAGACTGTACTGGCATTATGTAACCCAGGGGTGGGGAACCTCAGGCCCGGGGGCCAAATGCGACCCCTCAACAAGTCCTTATGTGGCTCCTTTCCAGTGCCTAGATCTGGCCCCTGCTCTCCCCTCAAGCACTGAAAAGAGCTCAGGATAATGGAGCAGAGAGGAGGGCATGCACACAAGGGTAGGGGATAGATCTACGGCACAGACGCATGATCTGGGCTTTCCTTTTCTTGAATACACCTGTTAAGCACTCTGTCTTCAATCTCTATGTGACCCTTGGAGCTCATACTAATTTTCAGCGTGGCCCCCGGGACAGAAAAGGTTCCCACCCCTGATATAACCCAATGAAATTCTCATTTATAAAATCCAGTTATATAACCCAGTTGTCATGGGGTGCAAATCTCAAACTCTCTAGTTGTCCCTGGATCGCATCTTAAATCTGGTAACGATGGGAAGTCTGGTACCAATGTCACCCTGCAGTGTCAGCCTGCAAGTTGAAGAGAAAGAGGGTGTTTCATCAGGAAGAAGAAATCCATTGGGGACGTGCGAAAAAAGAAATGGTTGCCAAAGTTCTGTCTGCATTACCCCATTTTGAGATTTAAATAACATTTTCTGACCCCAGATGACAATAAAGATATGCAAAATATATGAAATATCAACAGGATTGCGCCCATCTGTGGCTGGTATGACCCTACTTGAGGTGTTTGGACCCACAGTTTGCTTTCTAGAGTATGCTCTCTTTTTCCTATTTTTTCTTTTTCTTTTTTGGTTTGTAGAGTCTGTTTTTAAAAAATATTTAAAAATCCAGACCACCTTCTTATACTTCAGTGGTGAAGGTGTTGGCCTGAGATAACTAGTGTGAACCTGGTTCATTTTCCAGGTGTTGTCAATGTCTTTCTAGTTTGACCTTGGGCAACTCATTTAATCCCTGGCCTCAGATTTCCCACCTATAAATTGTGGATAATAGAACTTCCCTACCTCACAGGGTTGTTGTGAGGTAGAATATATCGATCTTTGTAAAATACTTTAAAATTTATGGTAGTCTAGAGACAGTGTGTAGTTGCTGTTTTGGTCCCAAAAGTAACAGATGGAAGCAAAGTATGATATATTTTGTTGGATCAACTTCTGTTGGTAAGAGTGTGTAACTTTTAGGGTTACACACGGCCCTTACTTAGGCTACTAACAAGTCAGAAATCTGAACAAGCCTGGGGAAAGGGCCCTGCATGGCTCAAAAGCGTGCATACTCTCACCAACAGCAGTTGGTTCAGTAAAAGATACTGGGTAAATCAGATGTGACCGTGGCCCGCTGTGGCCCATTTTGACCTGCTGTAGCCCGGGACTCATGTGTGCAGGTGCCATCAGATATTGGCTTAGGTTTGTCCCATGCCATGTTGGCAGCTAGCCTGGGCTGTGACCTTGGCAAATCTCTGAGGTCACTGCCTGGGCTACGGCCTGCCTGACAGGGCCACAGCGGGCTAGCACGACTGTTGTGCTCCAGCATACACAGCTTGGGTGGTGCTGTGGCTGGTCGCCATGGCTTTGCCTCATAGCGGGGACGGGATGCTGGCCTGTCACCACTGTATGGGTGGGGCTGCCCGCCCACTGTATGGGTGGGGCCGCCTGCCCACACATTTGTTGTGCTCCCGGTTCTACCTGGGTCATGGCCCCCTGCCTGCGGACATGTCAGTTCAGTGCCCCAACCTGACGGGTCGTGTTGCCCGCAGATTTCTGCCCCGGGGAGACCTAGGGAGAGGTCCTGGCAGCTACATGTCTTTTTTTCCCCCTCATTGTTTCAACCAGGGCTTGAAATATAAATGTAGTGATCCACGTTTATAAGGGAAAAGGTAGGGGGGCCCTCAGTGAAATCATTTATTTATTTATTTATTAATTACATTTATACACCGCCCCTCCTGAAACAGCTCGGGGTGGCTTACAATCTCTCTCTCTCTCTAAAAATACAACTATAAAATATTTTTAAACACTCAAAGTACAACAATTAAAACAGGACCAAGAAACATAATAAATAATACAATCAATAAATAAGGGTGACGGGCAATAAAAAAAACCTTCCCCCCCTCCCCAAAGGCCTGGGTGAACAGCCAGGTTTTGCAAATTCGCCGGAATGTTAAAAGGCTTGGGGCCAGGCGAGCTTCCTCCAGGAGGGAGTTCCAAAGGCGCGGCCTGGCCACCGAGAATGCCCTCTCCATTGTAGCTCCCCGCTTAACACGGGACCTCCAAGAAGGCACCCCCAGCAGACCAAAGGAGCAACTCTGGGGCACAGAGGGTGAGGCGGTCCCTGAGGTACGAGGGGCCCAGACCGTGAAGGGCCTTACAGATCAATACCAGAACCCTGAACCTGGCTTGACTCGCTATTGACAACCAGTGCAGAGTCCGGAGCACAGGTATTATGTGCTCCCGACGACCCGTCCCTGAAAGGAGCCGGACCGGCACATTCTGCACTAGCTGCAGCCTCCGAACTAGGAACAAGGGCAGCCCCACATAGAGCGCATTGCAGTAATCCAGCCTTGAGGTGACGAAGGCATGGATGAGGGAGGCCAGGTCCGGGCCGGAGATGTACGGACGCAGCCTCCGCACCAGATA